>JBBUKS010481030.1:0-16571 GCA_038050645.1 Hedychium gardnerianum
TCCGATGAACTAATTATCCTTGACTAGCATCCATATGTTAACTCTCAACATCCCAAGGTTTCCAACCAACGAGAATTAGCTGCTTGGATAAACCAAGGAGTATAATATATGTTAATCTTATAGAATTGATGATGTCCAATTTCATCACTTCATCGACTAGGAAAGATTTTAATACGTACATAATTACACATGACGAGATACCCACTAATTATGATTCAATCACAATTTCTCCCATGCTATGTATTGTATTGTGGTATTCATTAAATGAGTTTAAAATTATATCACATAGATAGAGAATGTACACTTAAATAATGAGTTTTATTTATCCAATAAATAATATAATATCTAAGGCGATTGCCTTAGGACACCTCTCAAATATAATAGTTTACCTCAATCGCAAATAAAAGTTTTTTTCTCTAATAATATCTACGACGTTGGGCATAATAGCGATTATCCTGTGGGTTATATTGATTCCGTTGATTCGACTGCGAATGCCAGAAATAATCTTCTAAAATTTGTTGATTCGAAATAATATCGGACAATATAAAAAAGAGATAAACAGCACAACCAAAAATATTATTCATCAACAACTAATTTTAACACCAATTAAACATACGCTTATATAGACGCAAAATCCTAACTTTTAAAAAATGAAAAAGATCCTCCTACATCAGTAGCCTCAGGTTAGAAAAGAACTCATCCTCGAGTTTAGAATAATATCAAGTGGTAGCTTAGGAGGAAGATTTTCTAACATCAAATCGATAAAATTTACTAACAACTGTTGGACTTTGCGAATCCTCGGCGATCCAGATGCACCTTTATTTCCAAACTTGAGAAGCTAAAAATCAATTTCGCACACATCAATTCCACCAAGTTGATTGTTTCATCAACTTCAATCTTATGATCGTTTACGTCAATAACCTACGTATTTATAGCATCAACACAATGGTCAGAGGCTTCTCAACCGGTTTATCACTGCGTCAAAAGAAGGTGGCAAAGCCATATCAGGTAAAGGTACTAGCACAACATACTTCTCATCTATAGAGGCTAGGGGACGCTTGTACCAGACAAAGGCCACCCCATCTCTTCGGTGACTATAAATCAACTCAGTGTTGTTAATAAGTCCAACTAGATCCGATCATTCATAGATTGTATCAGGGCAAGCACCTTCAACCTTGTCATCTTTACTAAGAGGGCACTCACTAAATTGTGTAATATAGTAAACTTTAGCAAAGGGCATACCTTCTTCAGTAAATCCAATGACCATAATATCTACATTGAGCATATAGTATTTCAAGCCAACAATTGCTTCCAGACTGATCTCGACTGAGTCTGATTCAGAGTACAACATCCACTAAAGTCTAAATATGGGGGGTAGTGTTAGGTAATTGTCTAAATCCGATCAAAGTGTGATGCACATATCAGACTGTAGACGAGAATGTCATCAATATAAACCACCATAAACTTTCCTATAAAAGGCCATAAGATCTAAGATTTGATGTATAAACCTCATGAATGTGCTGGGCATATTTGACAATCCAAAATGCATGACCATCCACTCAAATAACCCATGTCGTGTCTTAAATATTGTCTTTCACTAATCTCTAGGCCTTATTTTGATCTAATGGCATCCGTTTTTAAGATCAATTTTTTAAAAGACCTAGAATTGGATAGCTGATCTAATATGTCATCTAAGCGGGGAATTGGAAGTCTGTACTTAACTGTAATCTTGTTGATGACTCGATTGCCAACACACATACGCTACAAATCATTCTTTTTTAGCACTAGTATGGCAGGAACTGCACATGTACTCATGCTCTCACGAATATAATTCTTTTCCAATAAGTTTGTCGTGTTGCAATTCTTCAACCTCCTTGGGACTGAGGCGAGATACTGGTCAATTAAGCAAACTCGACCCCAGAATAAGATCAATCTAATGCTGAATATCTCTCATAGGTGGTAGTCCAGGAGGAAGATCCTCTGGCATCAATTCGGCAAAGTTTGCTAACAACTATTGTACTTCGGTTGGTAAATCAGTGTCTATGGCTATAACGTCGTTCTGGCAAGACAGCAAAATATATACTACACCTCCATGATTCATCTCATCTAAAAACCTGAATATAGAAAGCAAATTAGCAACTTTGGCTATGGGAATTAGAGTGGTTCATTCCCGTCGTGGCGCCAACACAATCTTCTTTCCTTTGATGTGAAGGATATATATATTCTTTCGTCCATCATGGATAACACTGCGATCATACTACTAAGGTTGCCCCAATAATACATGACATGTGTCCATGGTCACCACATCACACAAAATATTATCCAAATATTTGTTGTTAATTGAAAAAGATATACGACATCATCTGTCTACTATTTTCTCAATGTCTTTATTCAATCACGACAACTTGTATGGTTTAGGATGACGGTTCGTATTCAACTATAATTTTTGGACAATCTTATTGGACACTACGTTCTCACAAATGTCGTTATCGATGATCATCTTACAGACTTTATCCGCGACGGTGTAGGTAGTGTAAAAATTATTAGTTCTCAACCAATCATACCCCGAATCACCCTTGGGAGTCAGCAGACTCTTACGAATGACCAAAGTCTCATAGTCATCACCGTAAAGCACCTTGTTAGCTTTTTCATCATCAAACAACAGTTCACCAATTGCTTTTGTCTCTTCTTCTACGTCTTCCTCGATCAATAAATTTTTACCTTTCTTATTAGTAGGAGTAGGTTTCCTCCATTTGTTTATCCTATGTCCCTCCTGTTCACCAAATGGAAACACCTAATAGAGACCTTAGAATTAACTTATGGTGGTTGCTGTCGTAAAAGACATGAATCCTGAGGGCAAACTAGCTGACTGTTTTGGTTGCCTCTAACCACTGGTTTTGAATTCTATTATTTTTCAACAACAATGCACGGGTTGGTAGATCTCAGAAACCGCCCACAATGAATGAAGACTGAGAACATTTGCAAAGGCTAGCGCAACCCCCCTAAGTATTGTGTCATCATCTACTCCTCTGTTATAGATAAGTCGTTCCGAGCAATCAACTGGTAGAATTCCTTCATATAATCCTCAACCGATCTCGCGCCCTGTCTCAATGCGTAAAGTAGTTGAAACAGAGTTTGGGTGTAGCCAAAAGGAAGGAAGTGACCCCTCATCTTCTTCTTCATCTTCTCCAAGTTAGTATTTTGGGTTTGTCTCATGAGCATTGCAACTGCCCCCACGACATTGATGTTCGACCTCTGAATCTAATGGTAATCAACTTCACCTTTATTAGATCTGAAACTTTTTTATATTCAAAAATCCGCTCCACCTCGTTGTTCCAATCAACGAAGCCCTCTGCTTGTAACGTACTAGAAAATTCGGGCAGATTAACCCGAAAATTGAGCTCTCCATGATGCTCCTCTCGACCACGGCTTTCCTGGTATGTAACACAATGAGTTATCGAAGGTAGACTCAGATTCACAATCTGAGATCTCACGATCTTCAAGATTTCACGTCGCTAGACGCTCGGTTAATTTTGCAACTTGTCTATATAAATTCTCAATCGTCATCACATCCTGAACGCTACGACCATAGTGCTCAGCTTCCTCAATCGAAATATGTCTGTTGCAACCGCGATGATCTTCCATTAGATCTGACGAGCTCTGATACCAACTAACGCTAGACAAGAATATCGATTATTCTGCGGACTATATTGATTCTGTTAATTCAACTACGAACGCCAAAAATAATTTTTTTAAACCTATTAATCCAGAAGAATACTAGGAAATAAAAAAAAGGATAAATAATACAATCAAAATTATTATTGATCAACACCTACTTTTAACATCATTTAAATAGATGCTTATATAAACCTAAAATCTTAACAGATAAAAAATAAAAATATTCTAAATATAAAAAATAATTTTAAAAATGATCAATAATAATAATAATAATAATCTTCCTATCCTCCTACCTCAATCTACTTATTAAAATATAATATAATAGATACGTCAATTATATTTTAACAATATATATGTCTTTAAAAAGTATTATATATTTAGACGTATTGAGTTTTATTAATATTTTTGAAAATCGAGGCTTTGTTGGTATTTTTGAAAAGCAATTCCAGACAGAGGAAATTCAGGGTAAAAGTAATTAACGGTCCATATGATCTACAGAACGATCGGACGGTAGCTTCCTTTTCGAGCACGGCAGGGTTTATTCCCCTCTTTCTTTTAAGCTTCCGTTCCCGACTCCCAGGTCCAAGAGCTATTTTTTGGAACGCTCGCGACTGCCCTCCGCTTCGGCTCTTCTGTGATCGGTCCAAGATGAAGCTCGTCAGGTGAGCCGCCCTCGACCTCTTTGCTGCTCTGTTTGTCGTGATTTTCCTGCATTTTTGTTCATTTTCTGGCCTCTGATGGATCTCCCGCCGCGAAAATGGCGCTAGGTTTTTGATGAAGCTGAGCAACGAAACCGTCTCGATCGAGCTCAAGAACGGGACCGTTGTCCATGGCACCGTCACCGGTATGTCTCTTCGCTTCCTCTTGTTGGTCAAAAGATGAGCTTTTAGCGAGACCCTTCGCCAGGGTTTAGGGTTTTTGATTCGTGCTGATTCTATATAGTTTCAACGTCTCACAACAATGTGAATGCGATTGTTTTAGAGGTTTGGTTCTGGTATGTAATGGGATTCGAGCTGCATAAGTTTTTGGTTTCTGCTTCAGAGGTGTTGGAATTGCGCTTTTTTGGCAGCATACGGTTCATTCAAGTTTTTAATGATTCAATTTTTTGTTCCTTGTTGAGCATGAGTGCGGCTTCTGATTGATTCTACATTGGTAACTGTTTTATTAGCACTTGTTACTGATTCTATTGGAGAATGATTTCTTGGTCCTCATTTTAATATATATTTTTTCTCAAATGTTGGGAGAAAAATTGTTCATGAGACCTGTACAACCAAACATCTACCATCTATAAAGTAGCATAATACTTTTGGATTTCGAACTTGTTTGGACCAACATAATGGTGGTGGTTGGAGTTCACTAGAATTAAGCTTTCTTATTCCAGTTACTTCTTAGTCTGTCAAATAATCTTTCTTCTATCCATTTTGATATCTCACTCAATTTTAGACTAAGCAGACTGAATTCACCAAAAATTGTCCATGTTGATCATCCTTTGGTTTGCTAACTTACAGCTTCCTTATTCAACATTTATGCCTTCGGTACCCATGTTGTATGCATAACACAGGTAAGGGTATGAAAATGTGTCAGAGCTGCTGAAAATCCATTTGTGAGAGAATGAAAAGTAGAAGAGATGGAGGAAGCTTACCTATACTGGCTTTGTAGGTGACGGGATTCAGCAGCATTGCACGTAGAAGGGAGAGGTGTTGAGTTCAACAACGTTGTACAGGGAGGAGGAATGGACCTGTTTGTGTGTCTAAGAAAGGAAGAGAAAGTCTTCACTGCTTTGTGTGGAGTCCGACACATCTCTTTGCATCTGGAGGAGTTACCATTCTTTAATGAGAGAAGGGATGAACTGGTGTGGTAAAAAAAAAACTGGTGTTGTGTCCTCATTTTGAGAAAATCACGAGGTTGGCATTTCTAGCCAAACCCATATCAGATACTCATGTTCAAATATGAGTAACATACATTACACCGTCTACGAAAAAACAAACTGAGAGATTGATCAATTGAGATTGACTACATGGATTCCTCTCATTGATTTGTTTATAAAGCTATATCATTGCCAATATTAAATTTGTTGACATTTTGAATTGCATTAGAAAGTCTTCTTTGGTCTTTCTCTTCCCTTTACACCTTTGGTATTAATTGATTATTGTCTGATCATTGAATTTGCTGGTCATTTTTGGACATTTCATCATAAATTTATTCTCTCACATTTTATCATTTGTTGGTGCCGCACATGATTGCTCTGTTATAATAATATTATTTTTCTTTAATAGTTCTAGTGATCTTACATATTCATCATAGCATTTTTTATCTCTACTGCATTATTTTATCTTTTCTGTGTGTGTTTGTTTTTTTTGACTGGCCAACATTTTCACCCATAAAGTAGAGGATTGTTCACCCCATACTACACTAAGTTGGAATTCAATATTTTTATCATTCAAAGTCAATAGAGATAGTTATTGATTTCTTTAGATTGATGAAGCTATACATTTAAGATAAATGTTCAAGGAAGCTAATTTTGACTTTTTGAGCAAATATAACATGTTTCCTCGTTCAACCTTTAGATCTTCTTCGCCTTTTCTAGGATCGGGTTTCTGTTGTGGTAGTGAAAATGATTTAGAAGATGAACAAGTATTGAAGATGGATGCATATTTTAAAGGATAGGCTGCAAGTATTGTGTTTTGTTGTGACTAATTGCTAGTGTGTGTCGTATCTTTTCTTTTAGAGCTTGAGTTCTTTCAATATATTTTAGTTTCATTGATTTTCCAAATTTTGGGATATTTGACAATTTTTTGAACTTTCACGAGTTTCATTGGATTCAAATTGTCAAAGTCACTTTATGCTTTAGGAAGCTAGCACATACAGTTCTTCACAATCAGCTTTAACAGCCCTCATTGTTTAATCACGCTTAATCTTTTCTGCTTCTTACAGGTGTGGATATCAGCATGAACACACACTTGAAGACAGTCAAACTTACAGTGAAGGGGAAAAATCCAGTCGCACTTGATCACCTCAGTGTGAGAGGAAATAACATTCGGTACTATATCCTACCTGACAGCCTGAACCTTGAGACTTTACTTGTTGAGGAAACACCTAGGGTGAAGCCGAAAAAGCCTACCGCTGGTATGCTTCTCTCTCGATGTTTTCCCACTTCAATATTAGTTCAATCTATCAGGATTCACATCTATGTTCTGTTTCATCTGAAACCCAGGGAGATCGCTGGGCCGTGGTCGTGGCCGGGGACGTGGTCGTGGACGAGGGCGTGGCCGTTAGCAGCATCAACTTTCAGATTTTATTTCTGCATGTGTTTATGTTCAATTACCTTCTTGTTATTGTCAATACTATTTATGTGTAGGACAGGAAGCAAGACTTTGTTTTAGCTTTAAGGAAACTCCGAGTTTCAGTGATATTTTAATTAGCCAAACCTCAAATCCACTAGAAATCATTATGGATTTTGGTTTTAGCTTTTTTTTGGCGGTTTGTAAAGTGTGTTCTTGTTGTGGATTAGCTGAATTTTTTTTTTACTTATCTTGCAATTTTAATCTTGTTCTTTGTATCTAGTATGATAGTATCTTCTTTTTTTTTAATGATTTGTATGATTTGCTAAGTATCTTCAAAATAATATTTTCTACCCTTAGAAATGAAATAAGGAATTGCTAAGAACAACATTTCAAAACCTGACATCATTATGAAACCAACAAAGATGATGATACAGAGCAATCAGCTAAGCTGAGAACAGTTGTTAAATGAATAGAATGTTTTTGAATAAGTTTAATATTTAATTTGATAAAAATATATTTAATATATTAATTAAATGAATAAATTTGAATATATATATATATATATATTTCGTGAATAATATTCATAAATAATATTAATAATTTTTTTATTAATATGTTAAATAAATAAATATTAAAATAAATAAATAAATTTATATTATTAAATTAATTAATTAAATAAATATAAAATATAAAATATAAAATTTTCTAACAATCCAATAAATTTGAATTGAGAGTTAGAGTTCTATAACATTTAAATGAATCAAGTTCAAATCAAATTTGAATCAAGTTCATAAAAAAAAATTAAATTAAACTTGAATAATTATTTTACCAGTTTAATTTATTTTAAACTTGATTCAATTTAGCTCAATTATTTTATCAAATAAATTTGAACATCATAAAACTTAATTCAATTTGACTCGTTTATCACTCTATTGAGGTAGCATCCAAAGAAAATGAACCACAAAAGATCATTGTGCATTGCAAGTCCTCTATCTTCAAACATCACCTACAAAACATAAATACAAAGAATAACTCACTTTAAAAAAATATAAACAATGCATTCTCAATAACATGGGAATTACTTCGCTAAACTCTATTTGATCTTAGCAATCTCATTACTTCTTTACTCGCATAATATCACTTGACAACCGATGCTAGCTCCAACTAAACCCTTGAATGACAGGACAAGTAATTCGAATGCTCACAGTTTGCGATAATGAAAACTAAAGGAAGTTATGGACTAATGATGGAGTAAATTAATCTAGGTGATCCTAAATAGTTGGGATACACACCAAGATGAAGTTAGATACATGTTTTAAATGCCCTCAAGCTTCTGATACTAAAGAAATGCCAACTTGGGTGGAGTTAGATTTTGTATCAGTTGATACTGGATATCAACTCCAGTAAGTTCATAGTAAATATCGGGAAGCATAAGCATAGAACATTTAGTAAAACAAAGAGTAAAGCAATGAAATGGGAGATGAAGACGACAATGTACACTGTCACTATAGTTCATTGAACAACTTACCCTGTGAACAGGCCCTAATTAACAAAATATGCTAGATGGTAGATCCCTGATTGAACCAACATTTCCAGCACTATTACTCTTTATAAGGGGGCAACACGGAAGTTTTTTTGTTTGTTTGTTAAGTTCAGTAAACTAATAAATTTAATTCATCTGACTAATCTTAAGTATTCGTTTCATTTAATCCCAAATCTGAAAAATGCTTTGATCTAATATTCAACACCGGCTTAACGATTATATCTAGGTACTTGTTCATAGGAGGTGGCTCCCGGGATAATGGTGCAATGATTAGACTCTTCAATGGATAATTAAAAGATTTAAAGTTCGAATCTCAACTATGACGTACTGTAGGAAATTTTTCCTCTAGTGAAAAGCGGGCCTAAGAATGCTGGTCATTTGGATGAACCTCCATTAGCGCTTCCTGATTTATCCTGATAACCGGTGAAAAATTTCTGTGAGACCGGAACGATCACTCCAGGTCCGACGTTATCCAATCTGATTAATCATATTTTTTTTGTTCATAAGAGGTGGACATTGACAGACTCAGTATGCATTCAGACAATTTCTGTTGCGTAGGACTTTCCGATATCAAGCAAGTCTTAGCATTGATGTTCATTGAAAAATTTACAGCGTCAGGTAACAGGCTCGACAAATCTAAACAGTAGAAGAGTTCAAATTGTAGATTCATATGCATGTATAACAAATTCAAACTAAAGACAACAGCTTACCTTGTAAAACTTCGGACTAGTTTGGCGTATCGGTTGAAGAGGTCCATTCTCTTCTTGACAAGGGCATCACCAGTATTCCTTCTTCGGAGTTGCTAGATAACATTAGGATATGGAAGGTTAACTGTGAGGCATCCTGACAAAATGGCAGAAAAGTAGCTCAAATAAGCTGGGCAATCATCTTTCTTGGCTAATCATGCACAGCTTCAAATAATTCATAAGCTAGATGATATTGCGCGCTTGTTCCATTGAACAATATTATATCCTCTCATACAAACTGGACAGTGACTACTTCCATGATTCCTCAAACCATTCTTAAGGAGTAGTTTCTTCTCACCAGTAGTCATTACATGAACAAGAACCTCTGCTGAAATGATGAAACCGATTGGTGTCCCTCACAGTGATCTCCCTCTCCATTACCTTGGAGACATGCTTAATTGCGGAATGACAATCGCCGCACATCCTGATGTTTTTCATAATTAGAATGGGTGCCCCTGGGGGCTTGTTGAGTAGAGCAAATGCAAGCGCAAGTTTCTCACTGTGGTATTGCAATTTTGCTTCCCGTTCATGTTCATCCACATGTAATAGCACATAATTTGTGTCCGGAACATATCCCGCTTCCTTGATTTTTGCATCAATTTTCTCCCACATTTCATTTATCTCCTTCATTCTTGGATGGGAATCATCATTTGCTACAAACATGTGGGTAGAGTTTTCGATCACCACCCAACTACAAGCTGGCTCCTTCTTAACTCCACCAACTTTCATCATTTTCCTCACTTCAGCTGCATCAGTCCATCTACCGGTACACGCGTAGAGGTTGTAGAGCAACACATGAGGACCGGCATCGTGCGGGTCGAGTTCAAATAGCTTCTCGGCAGCAAATTTCCCTAACTCTGCATTCTTGTGCATCCTACAAGCACCAAGCAAAGCTCCCCAAACTGCAGCAGTAGATGGAATGGGCATTTCATCAATGAATGTCTGTGCTCGAGCAAGAAGACCAGCTCGGGCAAGAAGATCAACAATTGTTACATAATGCTCAATCTCCGGTTCCACCTTGTATCTTACCATCAAGTTGAAGTAGTACTCTCCTTCCCTCACCATTCCACCATGGCTGCAGGCAGTAAGGATGCACAGGAAGGTAATTTGATTCGGCTTAACTCCAAACCTACGCATCTCCTCAAACCAGTGGATTGCTTCCTTGACAAGCCCATGCTGAGCATACCCAGTAAGCATTGAATTCCAAGAAACAACATCTCGCGTATACAATCGATCAAAGACTTTCTTCGCATCTTGAATGTTTCCCGACTTTGCATACATGTCTAGAAGTGTATTGCCGACGAAAGCTGTAAGCTTCTGTCCAGATTTTATCATATGAGCATGCACCCACTTTCCTTGCTCTAGTGCACCAAGACCAGCGCAAGCGCTAAAGATGCTCGAGTAGGTGAAATGTGTGGGCTCAAAACAGCTCCTTTGCATCTCTGAGAACTTTCTCATGGCCATTTCGCCTTCTTCTCTCCTCGCGTAGCCTGCAATCAACGCATTCCATGATACCTCGTTCTTTGATTGCAACCGGTCGAACACCAAGCAGGCATCTTTCATCCTTCCACGACGAGCGTACATGTCTAGTATTGCGCTGCCCACATACACATCCGAGCTGCAGCCAAACTTCACGCTCAAAGCATGGATCTCTTCCCCATGCTTATCAACTGAAGCAGCTCCACAGGCTTTGAAGAGGCTGGCGAAGGTGAACCCATTGGGCGCCATCCGAAGCCGAAGCATCTCCGGAAGCAACGCCAGCGCTTCATTCGGCCTGTTGTTCTGGGCGTAGCCCGTGATGAGGGCGGTCCAGGTGACCATGTCCCTCAGGGGCATATCATCGAACGCTTTACGCGCCTCGTCCAAGCTTCCGCATTTGCAGTACATATTGACGATCGAGTTATGGAGGAAGATATCGGAGTGGAATCGGGACCGAAGAAGGTGGGAATGGGCGAGCCTTCCCTCTTCGATCCGCTTCGAGTCGGCGCATCGCTTGAAGAGGAGGGAATAGACGTTGGCGGTGGGACGGAGGGATCCCGAATCGAGGAGGTCGAGGACGAGGAGCCCACGCGGGGTCTTGAGGAGGAGGTCCTTGAGTAAGATCGAGGAGAGGGGAAGGAGGCGGCCGGTGTCGGGTTCGGAGGAGGAAGAATCGAGGGCGTCCGGAGTGGCGGCGGCGGAGGAAGAGTAGTAGGGGGATAGGAAGCGAATGGAGAGAGTGGAAACGACCAGAGCTGCTGCTTCTTCTTCATGGATTCAAATTTCAGGGAGAAGAAAATTTCGCAATTGACATTTCACTTATTTGTTGGAAAATTTTACTTTACCCCTCCCTTTGGTGGCAAAAGGCGAAAGTCTCGCCTCCAGCGCCCCCGTCAATTCGTCCCAGATCAACACGGAGAAGGTAAATCACGAGGGCTAATCTAGCCAGCCCGAACAGTGACTAGTGCATAAGGAGGGCAGAAACCTGGTTACTAGCCAGGATTTGACCCCAAGATCTCATTATGACAACTACTTTACTTCCCAAAAATAATAATTAATTATTTTTAAATCACAAAAATTAATTTAATTAATTTAAATAATAATTAATACATAAAAAATAATGTGTCATGTGATATGACTGTTATGAACGTAAATAATAATAATAATTTATAAGATATTTGTGAGATAATTATTTTAAAAATTAAAAATATATTATATAAAAATAAAAAATAAATCTCTCCTAAATTGTTTCTTTGTGCAACGAGGTCCTCTGAATCTAAAGTTATTCCAAACCTCCCTCTTCCTCGCCCAACAAGTGTAGAGACGCTCTTAATGGCAGGAGTCTCTCTCCACGTCACCTCCCTCTCCTCTTCTCCTCCCATGGGCCCCACCCTCCATCCACCAACCCCCGCCATGACCCACACCTTGGACATCCCTATGCCCGCCGCAGCTACCGCCGGTGACAAGGTCTCCTCCCTCCCCGACTCCATCCCTCCCCTGCGCCCGCCTCCCTACCGCCGCGCCCTCCCCTCCTACCTCTCTGGTCGCCACTCCTCCTCGAAGTGCGGCCGCGGCCGGTGCCTCTGCTCCGCCCTCCTTGCCGTCCTCCTCTTCGTCGTCGTCTTCCTCCTCCTCCTCGGTATCTGCTTCGATCCCCAGGCCCCGGCCTTCTTCGTCGAGCACCTCGAGCTCCGCCACGTCGCCCCCAACTCCGCCGACCTCGGCCTCGCCCTGCTCCTCGTCAACCCCAGCCGCAGGATGACCCTCAGGTACAGAGACGGCGGCTCCGTAACGGTGAGCTTCCGGAGGGCCAGGCTTGGCTCCGGAAACCTGCCGGCCTTCTTCCAGCGGCCGCGCAACGCGACGAAGATCGCAGTGGCGGTGCGCGGGCGGGGCGCCCGAGCAACCGCGGCGGCGGTCGTGAGCGGGAAGAAGGGGAAGGGTGACGTCGCTCTAAGGGTCCACGTGCGGGCCCCGGTGCAGTTCGGCCTGGACAGCTTGGATTTGGTGAAGGCGACGGTGGTCGTCGACTACACCGTGGTCGTCCACGGGTTCATTCCCGGCAAAGAGGTCGACATAAAGTCAACGGAATACACAAGAAAAGTAGAATTTTAGATTCGAGTTTTCTTCTCGTTGTGTACAGCAGAAAGTCAAAATGACTTTTGTATTTTTTAGGGTTTGCAAATTTGGAGATGCATTCGATGCTATCGGAAATTGAGAACTTTTTTGTTGTTCGAGTATTTATTCATGTTTATATGAAATATTAATTAGAGCATGCCTGTCCTATTATGACATCTTTGTAATGTGTGTCAAGGAGTTTGTGATTGTCCATTTTAAGATTAAAAAAAAAGGAGTTTTAAGAGAATTAAACCATCCAACAACATAACTCAATCTTAACGACAAGCAGGTTCAGTACATATCGAGATTAGAAGGCATGTGAGCATCTGAATTCAATGACAATGGAACAATTGTCTGATATCTTACAACAACAATTACCTTCTTAAATGGAAAGGAGTCTGAGAACTGGAAGCAGGGAAGCAGCTTCGCAGGCAGCGAAAGCCTCTTTGCAGAATACAATGGCGACAACAGCTCTTGTCGCAAGATCATTAGAATGTACACATTCTTCTACAATTCAGCAACATACTGACTGGACAAAGGCGAAGGAAGAAAGCACTAACTGTTGCGTGCTGCTTTGAGTCTCTTGGATGCTTGTGAAGATTCCTCACTGATGTTTCTGGCCGCGGAGGGTGCGGGAGCGACTGCTTGTTTAGTTGGCGCAGTCTCATCAGGACCCTATGAACATTAAGGGGGAGGAAAAATGCTAATCACTCATATTACAGGTTTGTGATACGTGTAAGATATTGAAACGGCGATTACATGCCTTATGCAAGAGATATATTTGTTTGCTGTTTCAAATTTTCAACAAATGGAAGAGTTCATGCAGTTTATACCTTGGAATTGGACAATGTAGCAGCCGTATCAGATCGCTTGTTGGATGCACGCTTTCCAAGATTAATCTGTACGGAAATACTGGCTTGTGATAGATCCATGCCAGAGCTTTGTAATGCTTGGGAGAGAGTTGTCAGAAGGCTGTGTGGCAACATGCATTTTTAGTTAAAGTTCATGAACTCATGCTAGATAGAATTCTGATAAAGTGCATAAAGGAACAACCCACATAGGAAAAATTGAGTAACAAGTTTTGATTCAGTTCATGCACACGAAACCATATCAAATGTATCTAAATAAGTATGATGCGCAACATGAAGATTAGTCTATTGATTAATTTAGAACATACCCTTGAGAGTAATTAGAAGACGCATTAATCGTGCCTTCATCGATTATCAGGTCGTCTTGGTCATTCAACATCTCATTACTGGCAGCACAATCAGCAGGGCTGGATGACCCTAACCAAAGTGACTGAGCCTGAGCTGGCATGTTAGCTGCAATACAAAGTAAATATTCAGTGCGTCGGAGAAAGACCAATTGCATTAAAAGAAATTTAAGTTAGGAGCAAAAACAGAGATTACATCCTATTTACGAACAAAACCTGTAGCACTATCCATCTTGTACTGTGCACCACCAGTTGTGTCTGATTCTATTTGGTTCTGTGCATTTGGGATCAAAGTTGGTGTAACAGGGATATCTCCTTCATTGAAATGTCCTGAGAATGCATGGGTAGAACCACTCCTAATAACTTGCGACGGATCAGGTAAACCATCTATAGGAATTTGGTTGTTATTCTGTGAAAATGGGATATAGAAGAACCTGTGAGTAAGGAGAATAACAATGCACGCTGCAAATACTGGTTTCATGATAAGTCATAAAGAGAGATGCACTAAAATGTATATCTCTAATATTCCAGTTCTTTAATAACAGGCACCTCTGCATTTTTCCAGAATGATCTGAAATAAACGTTTACCTGCCAAAGAAATTTAAAAGCCAAAGAAAAAAAATTAGTCTGGTTCCCTGGATGTCCATAACTAATTAGGACTTTGAACCTAATTTTGACTCATCTAGAAAGAACAAATTTGAAACTTCAACCAACTAAATATGTGCTCCTGGATGTCACAACTGCAATACCAAGGCAAAGACGGAAACAACAAAATAGTTGTGACATAATGTATTCTGTTGACTTTGATGAACCATGAAAGTGAATTATCGACCCAAAAGATAATTAGCTTCGAAACAAATGAATCCCAAAGAAAAAAAGTATGAAGTAGTGGGAAAGAACAGCTATGCCATACTTTACTTTTACAATATAAAGCATATAAAATGTATTTCCCTTGTTCCTAGCACAATATATATGTTTATAGTATATATGTATGAAGTAATGTTCACCGAGGTTACTGAACCTTTTGAGGGTATTTTTATGTTAGCAAAAGGTGATCCATTAGTGTAATAATTAACAAACATGATAGTTCTTTGTGCTAGGCTGACCTGAGATGATTCATCAGTTGAGGTGATATGGTGTTTCCTCTTTTCTATTATTTTAAAAATATTAACTACTTCAGATAAGTAGTATAATCCATAATCTGCGTTTTAGTACCAGGTTGACCTTCAAAGTAAAGATCTTTTCAGGAAAAAAAAAGGCATTAACAGACGTTTTATCACTAACAGACGTTTTATCACAGCTATAAATCATAAATGCCATAGAACACAAAGCTGATACAATTAAAATTCAAATAAATAAATAAATAAATAAAACTACTGGACACTAGTAATTGAGTGTTTCAAGGAATACTATGCATTGTCATGTACAAGCATAACAGAGCTTAATGACTATTACCCAAGGCGTTAATTTGGGATTCTCCTGATTCCATCCTGGGAAAGATGATTCATACTTTTGTACCTTCTCTTGTAAAAAACGTATGTATTCGATGACCTGGCAAATGATATAAGCTTAACTGTAGCAATATAAGAACTGGATAACAGAATGAAAAGAGAAGTTTGCTGGAAACTGTCAGCATCATATATACCTCCAAAAGGAATGATGCTTTATCTCTCTTTTGATCGCTATGTGGTATGAGTTCACTAAGTATCTGAAATCTACTAGCACAGAAAGTTCACATACAAATAAGTAAAAAAAATAGCAAGTATTGAATCATGTTTATCTGAACAAAGAAATACCTATATCACTATAAACAGAGAATAAATTAGGGCAAAAATTAAAAGGGCGCCCCTCTTTTAACAAATTGTCAAAGGAGCGCCCTTTTTTGCTTTATTATCAAAAGGGCACCCACCCCCATATAAAATGACCATTCTATCCCTCCGGTACAATATGCATGCATCGTTCTGACACATGTATGCATCTAACACACGCACTACCGCCTACACAGTTGTAGCTGCTACAACTACAATTATTTTTTTATGTTGTAACAGCTACAATTATTTTTCATGTTATAACAAACTTCCGAAGGTCATACCTTTTGACTCGAATATCAGAACGAGACGCTTTCTTTTTAATCGAAGCTCGCCTGAATGAGCTACGATTCAAAAAAAAAATCTCGTTTTGATATCCGAGTCAAAAGTTATGGCCTTTGGAAGTTTACTATGTCGTTCCCACATCATTAACTAACTCTACAAAACCGTAGCTGCTACAACTGAAAGTTAGTTAATAAATGACATAGCAAAGTCATAACTTTTGCCTCAGATATTAGAACGAGATATTTTTTTTTTTTGAATCAAAGTCGTTTGGACAAACTTCGATTAAAAAAAAAACGTTTCGTTCTGATATTCGAGTCAAAAGTTATGGCCAGTTTGCTATGTCATTCCCGCATCATTAACTAACTCTCAATTATAGCTGTAGCAGCTACTGAACCGTAGTTGCTACAACTGAGAGTT
>JBBUKS010481046.1:0-16569 GCA_038050645.1 Hedychium gardnerianum
CAATCACCATGGTCTTCTTCCGTAATTTTTTTCTATTACTCTTTCCTAAAGTTTCATGATATGACTCATTAGTTTAATACACCTATAGTTCACACAATTTTATATGTCAACCTTGTTCTTATATAAAGGCACTAGCGTATTTATCCTCCATTGATCAGACATTTTTTAGTTTTCAATATCATGTTAAATAATTTTGTAATCATTCAATACCTTATTTCCCTAGGCACTTCTATACCTCTATCGGAATATCATCGGGTCCAACGGTTTTTCCATTGTGCATCATATTTAAAGTTTGTTCTCCTTCTGAAATTTGAATTCTCCATCGTTTACTAGTACTATAACCTAAAATTCAAGTTCTCTATCATCTTTGTCTTCTCGTCTACCCATTTTATTTTTTATACACACAAAATATTAATTTTTTCTCCTAATCATCGCATCTACTACCTCCATTGATTTACCAATGAGAGTTCCTATATTTCATGTTCCAAATCTTAGACTATTAATTTTCTTATAATATTTGTTCTTATCCAACCTATGGTGTGAGAACTCTTACTTATTTAACATTAGGCCTAAGTTTTCATGGAGATGTAGCGGTCCTTGTCAATACGTGATAGTCGGACCCTGCAACGCGAACTCTTGCATATTTAGTACTATACCCGAGTTATGGAGATGTAGCGATCCTTGCCAAGACGTTACAATCGGACCCTGCAACGCATTCCTTGCGGGGAACATCCTAACATTAGCATAGTAGTTTAATTGATCCATTCATTGAAATTTGTCATAGTTTAATGTTGGCTGGCAACCTAACACAACCCTCCTCCTTCATCCGCGCTTGGGACCGGCCATGACTAGTTCGTCATGGGCGGAGTTCAATCGACTGATGAGAGCAAAATATAAACTAAAGTGTAAAGTAGTTGTGCGATGAATATCACATCAACTAGAAGCACAACATAGTCAATTGATACACAACAAAACAAAATATCTTAAAGGTTGCCTAAAGACTTGGAAAAAAGCTATAAATAAGGACTTGAAGATTACGAATTATAAGATTCAAAGTGTTGATCCTTAGTTAAATTCTCTTGTATCCACCTTATTCTATTACTCTCATTGTAAGCTTTTGTTTTAAGTCTTTTCTCTTTCTCTACCTCTAGAAGAGTTTCAACGAGAAGATAATTAATGGATTTCGAGGAGTGACCTACCGAAGGGTCATAGACCATAGTGTAAGAGTTGGAAGCTATCAAACCACATAAATCATGGGGTTTGAGTTATTCTTTTTATTATTTTGGTTATTTACATTTCTACTTGTGAAACCATAACAAGTACATAGATTAATAGAGGAAGAGAGACCAACGAAGACTTAGTTAGTGATGGTAAAATAGAATAAAATTTATTTAAATGTAAATGAGGATATAGTAGAGGATCGAGTCAATGGCATAGGACAGCTCCACTTAGTGGGACAAAGACTTGATTGTTATTGTTGTTTACATTTCAACTTGTGTTTAGTCACTGCAAACTAATTATTATAGAAGCTTTTTAAGGGTAATATATCTAAGCCCTAAATTCGACACACCTTTTACCTACAACCAACTAAATCTACTGACTACATCCAAGGGTCTAATCCTTTTATGAAATGTCAAGGCTATTAAATCAACTATCAATCCATTCCCCCTAGTTTAACATTAGATTCTAAAGATCATGGGCATCTATAACAACAAAAATAGCACTTTGTCAGCATCCAATAACATTAAACACACTAAGATAAGGAGAATGTGTATGCTAATTATTGCGTTCATATTAATGTGCATCTTCTTAACATTGAATGAAACTCTTAATTCATATAAATCAAAATTAAGAAAATACTTTCTATATTTAAATATTTCCTTATTTCCTTTAGTTGGGCTAAGGCTAACCATGACCAAATCGAGCCTAGCATGGACTAAGATATGCTATCTTGAGTACTAGTCATGCTTAACTAGGATACAACCCATTGACAACTCTATCATGATCCACATTTACAACATCTCATGTTTGGGAAGATATAGACTTGTTTCTTGAATACAAGCATGAATACAAAGGACATCTAGTTAATACGTTAGAGTTGAAGTCCCTACTTTTAAAAGTTATATCAAAATTTATTCCCTTATTGATTAGCAATAAATGATTCTTTGACTATTATCAGATGGTTGACCATTGATGAGCACAAAATGAAGTTTGTTGGAGCTTCTAAAAAATAAACAATAGTCAAGCCAACTTAGAACGATTAGTGAAACCATCTACCAAACGTTGTTTGTGATGAGACTTCAAATAATTTATTTCAACATCCATAGATTAATTAACCCTCTAAAGTAGTCCTCATTCAGTACAATGCAAACCAAAATTGAAAGAATTGCTTGTAAAATGTGATGCAATGGAAGAACCTAGGCTGACCCTTAATAAGTTCATATTGAAAGGGGTTTTGTACTTAAATTCAATTAAAGAGGTTCATCATAAAATAGAAATAGAGAAATTTCTTAGATTCTTTGCATTCAACCAACACTACTGTTGAACAACGTCTTCAAAAGACAATTGGCGCTGCTTGTCAAGAATGCCACCAAATGGCTAGATACTTGATCTCATGCTAAAACAGCACTATAAGGGAGAGAAAAAGAATTCATAACTTTTATTCTTAATTGAGACCATAATATTTAATGTTTCCATTACTAGATTGTGAGAATTTAGCCACAAAATTTGCCACAAAAAGCCAACATTCACTATTAGCCACAAAATTTGAACGTGAAAAGATTGTGAGAATTTAGAGGATTAATAAGAGGTTAACCATATAGATAAACTCTTAGAAAAAAGATGAAGACGAGAGAAATCAAGACACTTGATGTGATGCATTGCATCTAGATAACACATGGAAGCAGTATGATTCAAACATTTGTGAGATGTGAGGATAAGAGTTGCAGGGTCTTCATAAATTTTGGAAGTTGCATGAGTATATAATCTCCAACTACATAATGACTAGAGTATGACTCTCAGCCAAACTCCATCCAAACATTATCGAAAATCTAGCATCAATCACAGAGAGGTGTTTGGTACCCATTCTTGATAGGAGACTAACCATAAGCTATGGTGTGATGTATTTCCATTCCCTATATTGGTCAATCATGATTGTGTGAACACTGACCTATTATAGACAGGAGAAACCACATTTTCAAATAAAACAGGAAGAGTATCATACTTAATCCTGCAAAATCAAAACAAACTGAGAATATGTCCAGATCACAGACATAAATAATAACTCAACAATCCCTTAATCCCCTCAGGATCTTTCCTAACTTTTTGAGGTTGCTTGTGATGCAGCAAATATAGTGGAAAAGGGCATTTGGTTACATTCTTTAATGTAAAAAAGAGCAAGCATCCCTTCGTGTCAAGGTTGTGGCGGAATCAAAAGAAAGTGATATGCACATGATATCAAAAGAAGCAAAATTAACTGCATGTAGAGGTCAAAGGGCCAAATTTTGTTATAGAAAAAAGGAAAGCAATAGAAAATTTTCTAACCATTCCACCCTGCATTGAACGTTTTAAAGCTTCCACTTGTTCTTCCTTTTGTCTTTCACGCTCCCTTAGTAATTCGATTCTGCATGAACAATAATTTGGAGAGTTGGTAGAAATTGACAAATAAGCTTCTTTACCACAATTGTAGGACCATCAACAGTTTAACCCTCATATATGAATCAGAAAAAGAATACCCTTGAGGATGATGCAAAATGTACTAAATTCAGAATGCTACATGAACATTGGAACAAAAACTTTTGGGGAAAAAAACACTTCAAAAACAAATGACCTTAACAAGGCAATAACCGGACACATCTCTTTTTCATTAACATATGAAATTTATGCCTAAGATGTTCCAGGAAACAGTGCAACAAATTAAACTCTAAATTTGCAGCTAAGAAATAGAGAGAAAATATTTAAAATGACAGAATCTGTCATTACGTCCTTTAGAAGTATTGTTAATGAAACGAAGAAGCATGGTTTTAATGCGATCCTAATGATCAACACAGCCAAAATGTATCACTTTGATAATTGACCAAAACAGATATTGCGCCTGCAGAGGTGAATATCACAATGTCACCCATGCCAACATGATTTGGATAGTCCAACTGAGACATATCTTAACTAGTACCAAAAAAAGGACAATGAGAAGAGATGCACTAGCTGAAGCACCAATAATAGAAAAGACACCAAAGCATGGTTTGAAATCTCAAATTGTGTCAGGTGAAACTGTTCGTTCCGGTAAATCGCCGAAACTCACTATCAATCGACACTAAGATTCAAAATTTTGAACTAAGTCGTAGTTTCAATCTTTGAAAAGAGAGATACTATTCTAGTATCGTGTTGATGCTCTGATGCATGGTGTTGGTGACAGATTAGAGGTTGAAGAAATGAGATGTTCTCCGTGTTGAGTGGTATCGAATTTCAATGATTACCAAAATGATATGTTTCGACCATTTCAACTGGCATATTACAAGATTCAAAATTATGTTAGGCACAAACAATGTCTCCTTCCTATACTTTATCTCCTTCCTTTTTCAACTTCAATCCAGGCACCATGTATCGAAACATCGGCACGATCGTTCCGTTCAATGATCAAAACTTCAACACGGCTCGAGATTTGAACCTTGCACCAAAGTCGACGAAACTATTTCGTATACATATTATGCATATATAACCATATTATTAAACTCAAACCAGACCAACTCAATTGGTTAATTGGATAAAACATGCAGTTAATCAATCAAAAACCAACATAGAAAAATTGGTCCAATTTTGTTGTTAGCCCCAGATGCAATATGCTCAACAATGTGGCATCCTCATTTCCTTTGCCTTGCTCTTTCCCTACATTTTAATCGATCAAAAACCAATTCAACTGGCCAATTTTTATCAACCTAGAAAAATTGGCCCAATTTTGTTGTTAGCCCCAAAACCCTAATAAGCCCCTGATGCAATATCCTCCCCAATGTGGCATCCTCATTTCCTTTGCCTTGCTCTTTCCCCGCTAGTTCTAACCGACAATTTTTCATCTACTCATTCTTCTCCTGTCATCACCAACAACACCTCCAACAGCCAGCCACATAAAATCTCTTCTTTCCTCTATCTACTATTAATTTTGCTCTTCTCTCACCATCGACAATGTTGTCACCCCCAAAAGTTCTAGCAGTTGGCCACTATTGTTTGGTGCCCATAAATCTCCTATCTCATTGTCCATTGCTTGGTGGCTCAAGGGGAAATGGTTGTTGGTGCTCTGGTGGCCGACTACTCTTTTACCTTCTCTTATTCAACCTTAAGTTGCTATTAGTGCCAACAACTAACAAAATTTTCAAATTCTAACTTTCAACAACGCCAAGCTATAGTGAGGTTCTCTTTCCATCTTCCTTTAGGTATTTTTTTCAATTAGTAGTGTATAGTTATTAATTTTTTTAATATCTAATTGTTAGTCATGGCATTTTTTATTCGTATTATTTGAATTGTTTATTTTTAATTTTGTATTAACATTTATTATTTAAGCACTACAAATTAGTTATATTTATATTAGTTAGTCAATGAGCTTGACAGGTTCAATGTTCAGTTCGATATGCAATTAGGCCAATTAACAATCAGTGACCCAAAGCTTTTCCGGTTTGATTATCAATGCAATTTTAATAACTTTGCATATACTTATTCTAATTTCAATTGTGTTAGTTCAAGTTCAATCCAAATGGTTAACCAAAATATATATATGAAAAAAAATGTGTTCCTATACAACATGTCCGGGAACATTATTTAATATGAATTTCAGAAAAATATGAAATTAATCTCCCTAAGATGCTACAAAAACAAAATCCCCACATTCATAACAATCATTTTGACATTAAGGAAGTATAATTGATAAGTTTGTTACATTTTTGCAACTTCTTGCACCAAAATTATTGTTTCAATTTAACTTTTACAAGTTAAGTGAAAGGGGATTTAAAATTAAAATTCATTTCAGTTGATATGAAAACATATTGAAACATGTCAACGAACAATATGGTACCAAAGTGGTACTGTTCTGGTGGGAGATTGAAACCCCGGCACAGACCATACTTTAAACCCTACAAAGCGACTTTTCAGCTTAAATATTTGTAATTGACATTTACAATCAAGATCGGCAATCAAGAGAAAAACAATCAACATCAAGATTGGCTTGGATTACAATAGAGGTGAAAAAAGTGAGATAGTTAATAGCTCGAATTGATGTGTTGACAAATAAATACCGGTTCAAGTTAACAAAGTTAAACTACACAGAAAAACAGAACTATCAAATACAGACCTACGCTGTTCTTCATCATTAAAAACTGAGCGCTCTATTTCTTGAATCCTTTGTGGTCCTTTTTTCATCTCTTTTTCAATCTTATGCCGATGATAGGCATCTAAGTTATAGTATCTGAACAACATAGTAAGAAGAGAAAAAACAATAAATTCATTAGCAAAAGAGATCTACCAAATATCAGGCATTTGCACATAATTATCTATAATTCCACTAGAACAAGGTTATTCATGTTATAAGGTCTTTGAAACTAGGAGCATATTTTTCAAGGTGATTGATATGCAGTATTAAATGGTAAAACAAGTCATAATTACCAAAGTTGATAAATTATAGCTACAATGAAAGAGGGGGAGCACAAGAGTTTTAGAAGTAATACAGTTTGAAAAGAAAAGAATTAAAATTACATTGATGAGTTCAAATGAATTAGGAACAAATGTCATTTGAGTGGATGGCTTTCTCCCAAGGGTCGTAAAGGCTAACCCATATACCCAACATCATAAAAGGTATTTTCTTCCTGATGCACTGTTAAACTGCCATCATAAGACCATCCATAAAGAACCATAGGCAAATAAATAAAGAAAAAAATAAGTAGAATTATCAGAAATCAATTGAACATGGATGATCCTAATGGCTCGAAAGAAGACCTATGATAATCCAATCACAGTATATCAAATCAAAGACCACCAAAGAATTTATATCTGCCAGACCCCACACGCCAATCTAAGAAAGTAATAGAGAAAATTATAAAATTCTGACTAAACAGATCCATAAAATGTGCACTGAGTTTCAGATTCAAAACAAAGATGAAAGCTGAAACACTTGCAAGGCTGGAAGAATTATATCAACTGAAAACATCCTTCTAAATCATTGTTGGTAGCTTCTCCAAATGAGAACTTTTTCCTGTCATCGAGTGAAACCACATTGTATGCAGTTTCTTATTAAACCAACAACACAAACCCATAACTTGAAACATTAGCATGGAGAGGTCAACAAGATGATAAATCAAGAATGTTGAAGAAATCGAGATTAGCATAAAAAAAATAATAATAATAACAGAAAGAAATATTCTTTATACAAAGCAGCTTGGAATAAAATTTGAATGCCTATGAGCATCTAGGTAATCCTTACTTCTTTGATGGAAATGTAGCTGTATTATGGTCCTCCATAAACCTGTTAAGAGATGAAAAAACTATAACTAAAACTAAAAATCATAGCCAAAAGCACTTTACGCATCTTCTTAAGCATGATGTTTTCGAACATATTGTGCATAACTTACTCCTTGAACATTTGCTTCTCTTCCCGATTAGATAACGTTTCCAGATTAACCTAGAATTCCATAATTATAAACATTAAAATATTAAATAATGGTCAATAAGAACTAGCTTTAGCCTACAGTTTGGGACTCAAAATGTAATACAATATGATCCAGAATAATGAACACACTAAGGACTTTGAAAGAAAGATAATATGCATGTAATTAAAATCTAGGTATTGATACATAAAGAATCAACTAGCTTAAATATTTAAAGGACATTAGTTTCTTTCACTTAAATAATCTATTAGATTGACAAGTTTAATTAACACATTAATAGCCAGAAACCACTAATGAGGCAAGAAAATAAACGAACATTATTTTAGAACATAGTTGCTTTTTATTTTTTGATAAAAAAAATAGAGAATATTTGGTGAAGTATCCTGAAGTTATCAAGAAACTGATCGATTGTTGTCAAATAGAGTAATTAATCAGGAGGAAAAATGAAGGAAGACATAATCAAGTACCAACTGATGTGGTTGATGAGCAAAAGAATCTAGAACTGAACTTAATTCAACTGCTCAAAGGTAGGTTTTGTGCAGATTAGTCAAACACATATTGAAGCTGCAACACATTTTTCATCAGAGGAACTTCAAAAACAAGATGTGTAAGATCTGCCCTTAACATGAGAAAATATGTCCTCAAACCCTAATGCTGTCATTTAAGAACAGTTTAATAGAAACACCAGGAATGAAATTCGACAATTCACAATTGCTCATAAAATTGAGTCCATCTTCTCAGAAGCCACAACAGTCTAAAAATCAGTAGAATATAAACCTAAGGGATAGACATTTGGTAGATGCACTAACCTTCATTTTGAGTTTATGCTCACTGAATATATAACCAAAAATATATGACAAAAAATAAATAATAAATAAGTCTCCAACAACCGAAAATACATGACAACTAAACAGGACAATGGAAAAACAACCAATTTTTAGCAGTTTTATCCCAAAGAAGCCTCACTTACAATGCAAAAAAGTCGAGCTTTTCTATTTACAACATTTCCTTGGGAAAACAAATACCTGTTTCACTTCAGCTAGCCAAGCAGTAAATTCAGGTCGTTTATTCCTGGAATAAAATTTTAAAAAAAAGAATTAATTGATCATGGACGAACTAATTGCATCAAAGCAGTAAATGAACTGACACTGTGTGTCTTCCCTTTCACCCAGTGGAGATCATTGTCTGCCTTCATTTCCTTATAATCCTAAATCTTTTAAGATATTGATGCATGAATGTCATCAAACCATCACGCGAAAAGGTACTACAATCATATTCGCTAGAATAAACTGACTAGGTAAGCAGTATATCATGTTAATGTAAAACCATATAGGAATTTAGTTGCTGTTAGCTCACGTGAGCAGAAAAGTTGCAAAAATCACCGGTGTCACGACCTCGAGGGAAATAGGATAAAAGAAGGCAGTGCACGAAGGAAGTACTAACCACATGTCAACTTCTTTGATAATGCCATACTTTCCCCACGAATTTGTTACTGCCCCTTTTTTGGCTGCCTCCTTCTTCTTTTTCTTATCCTTTCTCTTCTTCATCTTCTCTTCCTTCTCCATTTTTCTCCTCTTCCTCCTATCCTTCTCCTTTCTTCGCCTGCGCTCCTCGTACTCCCTCTCATGTCGCTTCCGCTTCTCTCGCCTCCTCCGTCTTGCCTCATCCTCGCTCTTAGATGTCTCCGACTCTAACTGGCTTCCGGACTCCTCGGTGTCGGATTCCGAACAGGAATCGGACGAAGCCGAATGCTCGGATTCTCTACCCGAAGAGCGGCCTCTCCTTCTGTGCTCTCTCTTCGAGCTATGGTGTCGCCTTCCCTTCCTCTTTGATCGATAGTTCTCCCCGTCGGAGCCACTAGAATCATCCTCACTGCCAGTCCCCTCCTCCTCCTGCCGCTTGGATTTCTTTCGGTGAGCGGCTCGATCTTCCTCTTCCTGAGCAGTGGAACCGTTTCGATGCTTTTTCATTTCTAGGGTTTCTGTGGTTCTGTAGCTGAGGATCGGCTGGAGCCCAAGAATGAAGGAAAAATACACGTTGAATATGCGAAGAAGGATTTTAATTTGAGGATGAAGGCAAGAAGATGGATTTCAAATGTAAGATGAAAATTCATTAGTCCGTTT
Organism: Hedychium gardnerianum; assembly: GCA_038050645.1. Lineage (NCBI taxonomy): Eukaryota > Viridiplantae > Streptophyta > Magnoliopsida > Zingiberales > Zingiberaceae > Hedychium > Hedychium gardnerianum. Next base: position 9,770 of record JBBUKS010481046.1, read on the forward strand.
TCTAGGTAAGTAGTAAGTATTTTTTAATTTATTTAACGATGAAAAATTTTCATAAAATTATATTAATATCAATTATAACTTTTAACGTATAATTATAAAATATAATTTTGAATTATTCGTCACGCTTCTTAATTTATTTTAACGATTAATGAAAAAAAATTATGAAATTTAATGAATTGATCTAAATTCAATATCAGCTAATGTGTTATTTTTTTTAAGGGTAAATTATGAAAAAAACAATCTCTATTTACTTTATAAAAAATTTAGCGCTCATCAAGAAAGTTATACGGATGATTTTGAGAGAAATTCATATTGAGCGAAAAGTAAGATGGAAGAAAACTAGAAAAGACTACATAAATTTTCTTGTGCTATAATAAAATTATGTTAAATAAATCTTTTATCTTTTATTTTATCATTTATATATTTTATTATTTTTCTCTAATCTCTTCTTTCATAACTATTATATCTAGTCGACATCTTCTATTGTGGCAAAAGGCGAAACGCTCGCCCCAGAAGTCGACATCTTCTATGATAGTGTGGTCGGCGTTTCTCAATTAACCAATTATAGTCATCTAGCTGTTTATCAACGTTCAATCGCAACGGCTTCAACAACTATTGAGAAGAATCCTTAACATCCTTTAACTGATCGACAACAATAAGATCTGACGTTCCTTGATTGACAAAGTTATTTGGTTGAGTAGTTTCAATAGTAATAAGCAGTAATAAGCAAACCCTTGCTTCGTTTGATTTCATATTTTTTTTTAATAATTATGATTTTTTTAGGGAGTTTAACAAAATTTCAAATTTTATTTTTCAATGATAAATTTTTCAAAGCACTTTTGATGCGTGATCAATCATAAATAAAACGTAGACTTGAATAGAAAATCTTCAATTAAAAAAATAAATAAGGGTTTTAATTGTTGAATCAGTGATGTAGCTTGAGGAGTCAATAGACGCTCGCTAATCTTAGTATTCATTCATGCTCATCTTTACAATTTGTTATTAGTATGTAGTGGAAAGTAATAAAATAGCAAATAAAAAAAATACAAGCACACAAAAATAAACTAGCCTTTAGGTGGTTCCAGCACTCGATTTCTATCTCATGATTTATGATTCATTAGTAGTCACTGTTAGCCTTCGAGCATGATATCATAGTAAAAAGTAAGACGGACTCTCATATAATGAGGGTTCAAATTTCTCGTAGGATGTATCATATGTTTATGATGTTCAAACTACTCATGATATTAGACCGTCCGTCAGGATTCATTTGTGTTTTTCAAATTTATCCTGATAACCAGTGAAAAACTTTTATAGGACCAAATCGGTTATCTCTAGGCTTAATTGGTTCAAAGAGTTAGATACATAGATTACAAAAAAATAGTAAATCACTCTCAAAATTATGTATACTTTCTATCAGTGTCGTACTTGAGATTTTGATGGTCTGAATCAAGCTTAAAAATAAAACGCTCCCTTACAATGTCTTACTGCTATTTTATTTTAAAAAATCATATCCACTTCAAAATATGGTCCTACTTTTGACGTGTGATCAAAATTTTTTAGCGAACCTATAAAATGTACGATAAAATAAAAAGTTGAATAATATGAATATTTTGAAATGTAATAAAAAAATATCACCAATAATCATTTAATACAATATGTCTTGTTTCCGTTTTAGCTACAAAATACAATGCACTGTCGTTTTTTAGTGAACCTACCACATGTAAAGTAAAATATAGAGTTAAATAACATTTAATATTGTAAAATATAATCAAATAAAAAGATATATATTACCAATAATCATTTGAATACAACATGTCTTGTCATTTTGGCTGCAAAAATATCAATTAAGCTTGTATAATCAAGATGTTCAACTATTTTTTTCAATAGACAACATCGCCAATCCATTTTATCTTTCTTATGACATGGTTAATCAAAGATATGTTTTAATCAACTTCATCTTGGAAAAGCTCAGTTCTATAGATGTCATTGTAACTGGTAAAATTTTGTAGGCAACATGAGTATTTAGATAACAATCATCCAAAACTTCTAATGCTCTTTTTACTTTCACTAGTAAAGACTATTTCAAGATTGATAACTCCATATATAGATCATCTCCATCAATATCTGACTTGTCATTATATCTCTAAGTTTCTTCAAGATTTCATTTGACTATCATCATTAGCAAACTTCAATCTCTCTAAATTGAACAAAAATCCAAATGTTTCTTCATACTTTTGAAATTGTTCAAATCGAGTTTTCAGTGAAGAAATAGTTTGATCCATTAGGAAGAGAAAATAATTAACTCTAAAAGATTCTTCAACTGATTACATCACATCTTCACTACTATCATCAAATTGTTTCTTTCTTTGGACAATGCGTTTTTCTTTGAACATAGGTTCAATCTTCATTTCTTTTTCCATTTGCTTCGTTTCCATCATAGCCTTATCAAATCCAAACTCTCTATACTCTTCAAAAGTAAGAATAAGTCTTTTTAATTGTTTAATTGCAATATCAATGTCCATATTTTCACCTTGAAGAAATTTACTCACAGTATTAATCGCATGCAACAACTTGTACCAAATTACCATGCCAAGCAAGAATTTAAAATGTTCAAGTTCATATGTTGTCAATGATTCAACTTCACTCTTTGCTTTTGAATTTTTACTCATTTGTGCAAATCAAGTAAAGCATCTCTAATTTTTGATGTTTGTTCTTTTATAGTTTCATGCTTTCAACATGACTTTTCCAACGAGTTTGTGACAGTGGCTTAACTGTCAGGCCTTCTACGTGATCTTTAAAAACTTTCCAACGCTTGGTAGAAGAGGAGAACAATGTATAAATATATTGTATCACTCCAAACATAGACATAGCTTTAGAACAACAATTAGTTATACCACATAATGTCAGATTCAGACTATGACATCCACAAGGTGTATAAAAGGTTTTATGATTTATTTCAAGTAATCTTTTTTACACCCCATTATACTTTCCTTTCATATTGGATTCATTGTCATCCCCTACCCTCTTATATCATCAATATTAAGCTCGAGATCATTCACCACATTTTTTAATTAAATAAAATGTCCAAATCTAGAAGTGTCATTCACTTTCAAAAAAATTACCCAATATTCTTCAACCACGACAAAGTTTGTTAAATTATCCACACAACGTATTACAAGAGACATTTATTCCTCATGACTTCTGTCTAGAGTGCAATCTAGTATAACTGAATAATATTTTGCTTATTTGATTTTTCTAAGAATTACAGTTTTTACTTCATTTGTCAATATATGAATCAATTCATTTTGAATTTTTGGACAAAGATATGTGTAATGTGTTTCATGTGCTTGAATATGTCGTATGTGTTCTTGCATTATTGGATCGAACTCATCAATCATTTTAATCATTTGCAAAAAAGTATAATTATTCTCAACATAAAGTTTTTCATAATTTTCTCGATATGCTAAATTATATTTTAAAAGTCTATAGGCAATAACAATTATCCTCTTTAACACTAATATTCAATGCTCTTTTTCTTTATTAATTTCTATCTAAATATTTTCATCAATTGCCTTATTTTTTCAGTCTTTTTCCAATTCATTCAATATTGTCATACAACCAATATGTTCCTTACTTCCTTCATGCTTTGTAAGACATCAAGTCAAATTATGCTAATCCTTGTAGCCTTCAGTAGCTAATTGACTAATTGTATTCATGTTGTGATTTATGAACAACTTATAACAAAAGTAAAATATCCTATCCAAGGAAAATGAAAAAATTAGCCATTTTCTATCCTTTTGTTTTCCATTTTGCAGTATCCGTTCATAATGCAATGCATCAAAATGTTTACCAACTTTATCTTTAGGAAACAAGATGTCATCAATTTTAGTTGGACCTTTTTCCACTAAAAAATCTCTTAAATTTTGATCAATTTTTTTTTTTCATTTTTCAGGATCATCAATATTCAAATGTGAAAGAATCTCTTGGTCTATAGTTTTAGGCTGAACATCAAAAATATCATCATTATCTTCTTCATCCAAGTCATTTACAACTTCTTGTTTAATGCCCATCACGTTTTCAATCTTTTTTTCCCTAGCCATTTTGTTATTGATATTAAAGTATTTATTAATATCTCTTATCTGACTTTGAATAAATGCATCTTCTCTTTGTTTTCTTTTTCTTTTTTGAGATCCAGATAAATATTTTGGAGACATGATTATATATTATACCTAAAAAATATTTAAAAACAATGTGTAAGAACTAAGAAATAAGAATACTTTATAAGAAAGAAATAAATAATAAGAGGAGAAAAGATAAAAAAAATTAAGGAATAAAAAACAAACGAAAAGAGAGCTAAAGAAAGACAAGAAATAAAAAAAAACACGTTCAACTTAGAAAAGAAAGGGAACTTTACTTAGGGCTTTTGTCATTGTGTGCAATTTGGGAAGAGCTCTACATCCTCGGCTATGACGGATTGATCCACTTCACTTCCCCTGTAGATATCCCCTTGATCGCATCGATGATTTGATCTTTCCTCTTCAATCTGTTTCTTCCTCGAAAAAAGCTTCATTTTTTAACCTAGTTGGAGATTAAAATTGGAAAGATTGCAAACTGTCTTTTAGATTGGGCTTGATCTCATTCTTAATGCTCTATTACAGACAAAGAGGGGAGAACGGTGTGCCTGGAGGAACATAGTGTGTTGAGGTGAATGTGAAATGACAGTTGTTGTGATCTTTAAAGTGACCCATTGATGTGTGTCAATCTGCAAGTGCATGGAATGTCATCAAGTAATAAAAGATCGAATCCATATAGAATGATGGTTAAGTACTAGTATACTAAGCAAATGTAATTATTTAGACTAATCGTGGGTTTGAGTTGTGAAAGAGTAAAAGATCCTAAAGAAGAAATTAGAGAATTAGGTAAGGAGGGAGAGAGAATTGAGCTAGAGTAGGAAAAGGAAGGAGAGAGAGTGATCCGAGAGAAATTGATGAAAAAGTGATTCTAGGACTTCGATTTCATCTAAATGATTGTAAACACTAAATATATGTTTAGTTTCTTATCCTCAATGATTTTTTATATATGTAGACTATCTTATGTATCTGATGTGAACTTTTGGAACTATACCGGCATTTTCGTTCCAATTAGTCGTCTACTTTCAGAGCGATAAAGTTGAGGGGTTACTTTTCTAAGGAGATCTGTGTCACATGATTCCATAACCCTCGAGATGCCTTCTACTATACGACGATAAATTAGAACTGATCCATTAAGATATATGATATTCTATTACTCCTCGTGACATATCGATCTACTTTCGTAGGTGACTTTTCACGTCTCGGGGTTCTACGGGTTGGAGGATTGGGTTCTCCTTTTGATTCATCCCCAAATCCTCATGGGATACGAATCTCGTGCTTTTGACATCAAGATTATATTCAATAAGTAGATCTGGACCATAAACACACATATCATTAAATAAAAATAATTCAAACTCTATAGATTAAATAAGTAGTATCTACATATAAATAAGGTTACTCCCTAATCCTAGAAGCAAGAGTCTACTCCATGAATTTGGAGCTACAATTAGAAAACATCATGAATATAAGTTGTAATCAAGAAAATTCATAAATGAGGAAGAAAAACTTAGTCTCGATGTAATGGATTGTCTCCTGTTGCTCTCCGATCTGAATTCTGAGCGTTGAGGCATCAAAATCTCCTTCAATTTGCTCTCCAAAATCTTCTTGGGGCCCTTGGACGACCCAATTGAGATCCTCTCCTTAGATTTGAAATCTGGCTTTTATACTAAAGTTTCAGGTGCCCAACACGGGCTGTGCCCGCTGACACGCCCCCCCAGTGTTGGGCGCTGTGGCTACTGGCGAGCGGCGACACAGGTTGTGTCGGCTGGCACGGCCCGCCCGTGGTGGAAATCAGGGATCTTTGCAAGTCTGACGGCTGACACGGGCCCCCCGTGGCGCTGGATGGAAAGGATGAGAAATTGGGCACGACCCATGCCAGCTGACACGGGTTGCCTGTGGTGAACTCTGAGGTGATTGAGAAATTTGGCATGACCCGTACCGGCGGGCACAAGTGGTCCGTGGTAGCTGATGGAGAGGCTTCAAACTTGAGCATGGCTCATGCCAGTTGGCACAGCCCCCCCCCCCCCCTCCCCCGATTATTGCTCGACAAAGCTTCTTCCTCACCGCGGTTCTATGCTCCTACCACCGCTGCCGCCGGCCAGCCGCGGCCGCCCCCGTTAGCCGATCCCCTCTTCTCGATTTCTCTCTTAACCACCGCTATCGTCGCCTCTTCGACGGAGCCGAGCCAGCAAGTCGCCGGGCCTTTTCTCCCAACACCACCAGTGGATGCCAGCAGACGACCATCGTCACTGGCCACTGTCGCCAGCCACGGCCAGGCTCGATCGAAGGGAGAGGCTACCGACGATCTCTTCTTTTCTCCCTCACTCATCTCTCTCTATTTCTCCCCAATAGACGCCACCGATCGTGGTCTTCGTCTGACACAGTCGTCGCCGACCCAGCTTCTCCGATTTCCACCATCAGCGGCCGACTTCCATCACCGACAGCCACCTCCTTATTTCGAGCACTCACTGCCCTGTAGCTCCAGCCACCAAGGATTGGGTCCGGTTACCACCAACAGTAGGGCACAACCACTGTTCCAGTAGAAATGCAGGTCATGTCAGCTCCGGATAGATCTAGGTTAGATCTATTGTTGAATTCTATTTACTCCTTTGGTGATTGTATGTTAAGCTTGCATTCCTATTTTTCTCTAGATAGCAAGGAAGATTTGAA
>JBBUKS010481057.1:0-16569 GCA_038050645.1 Hedychium gardnerianum
TGTGAAGCACCCTTCAACATAGAGGAGAGAGCATGCCATTTCTATAGATCTCAATCTAAAGTCTATTTGGACCAAAAACTAGTTCAAGTGGTATCGAATGATCATATTGTTGCTACAGCAGAAAAGACTCTTCTATCTATTTCTTTAACGAAGTGATATGCCATCGAACTTCTAATTGGTGACAGGAAGACTGAATCAAAATCTGAAGAAAGCAAGGATCAACCTCAGTCCTCTGAGGATTCTTTTAAGATAACTTTGATCACTAAAGGAATTGAAAATTGTAATTCTAATACATCAGCGGAGATAGTAGAAGCAGTTGTTACTTATTTTCAATCGTCAAACGTGTTAGATTACATCTAACATGCATCTATCTACAACAAATAATAATTTCCGGATTGATATTAGATGATCTTTCTCCTGGACTATCACCTGATATTATTTTAAACTCGAAGATGAGTTCTTTTCAAGCAGAAGGATCTAAAGATTTCTGAAGATTATTATTATTATTTTTGATAATTTTTATATTTTTTTGGTATTTAGAATATTTTTGATATATATTTTTTTTAAGTTAGGATTTTGAGTCTATATAAGTGTTTTGTTAGTTGATGTTTAGATGAAGTTTTTTTTGGATTAATATTTTTTGACAGTATCGTTTATTTTTTTATTTTCTGATATTCTTTCAAATCAATAGATTTTAAAAGCGTTCGCAGTCGAATCAACGAAATCAATATAGCTTGTAGGATAATTATTATTCCATCCGGTGTTAAAACTATTATAATAATATTAAAATTAAAATAAATTTTATAATAATTTCAATCAAAACTATTATATTATAAAATAATTTGATCAAAATTATACATTAGATTAATTTTAATCAAAATTACTATAATAGTACTCTAATAAGAATTTTTAGATGAAAAAAATTGGATGAAGTACCTTTTTCATATATTTTTTTATTTTCAAATAGGACACACTTTTAACATAACAACAATAAAAAGGCGCCTTATGTATACTCACAAGTTTTATGAAAATATAAAAATTAATTGACTACTTTTTGATATATACAGATATCCAAATTTTATCATCTCAGTTAAGCGATCCAATTTTATATTTCACCCATTAAATAAATATAAAAAATATGATAACTCTTGATGTGACATTCATATATCATCAAAAATTCGATCGTCATAAACACACCTGATTGAAAATCGAATCTTCACCTTTTGAGTGATGAAAAAATTAATTGAGTACTTGTATCTAGAGAAAAATTAGTGAGACATAATAATCATATTTATTTATGACGGAAATAAAAATTATGAAAAGTTTTTTATGATAGAATTTTTTTTTCCTATTTAATTATTTTATAAAAAGAATAATTTATTTTCTATCTTTTGTTCAATGGACAGTCGAATTAATGAATTCATCTATAAATTATTTTTTTGATATTTTTTCAAATGTTCAAATAAGGCGAAAAGTAATTTCCTCCACAATTGTGTGTAGCCAAATTTCTCCTGACTCACAATCGGATCTCATGCAATCACAAATAGCAGTCTCGGACGACAACCTCGAATGGCAACCCTACACAATCGTGGTCAGTGGCCTCATGTGAGGTTGCCTCACACAGTTGTGCCACCTCACATGGTTGCAGCACCTCTTGCGGCCATTGCACCTCACACGGTCACAGGGACAAAGCCAAAACGGAGGCAATGGCGTTCCCCTCTCAATTTTTTAATATAAGAGATGTATCGGTTATATAAATAAAAGGTGAAAGAAGGGTAAATGGGGGGCAATGACATGACCGTCCCCTCTCAACATAAACACATACCTTTCATCCTCTCAATATAATTTTTTTTTGACTCCGTCCCTACAAGACCGTGAGATTAGTTGTATTATATATATATATAATTTAATCAGTTTTATACGCACATAATGATTGGAGAATTTTTCCACTTTTGCTAAAACCTAACAAAAATCATCATTCAAATCTATTAATAAATTGATCTAGAAATAAGAATATGCAATTTGAATAACTGTTCATATATAAGATTATTGGCCGTTTAAAGTTTACATTTTTTATGAAATATTTATAAGAAAAGACTGAATGATCTTTTAGCCAATGATGGTGATGATGAGAATGAAATAAAAAGCTAAAAGGGAGAGGAATTGGAGAAAGAAAAATAAAATAATAGTTTCAAGGTTTAGAAGATGAAAATGTAATTCCATTTTATTTCTATCTAAATAAAATAAAATAAAATTTTAATATTTAGAACATTCATATTAGTTAATTTGTAAAGATTATAATATTTAAATGATATTACAAACTAATATAATGAAAATGATAATACTCACATATTATATATATATATATATGATCTTATTTTAAAAGACGATATATATTAACTCATTGAAAAATAAATCTGTCAGACAAATGACATTCCATTTTCTTTCCCTTTCCAGAATTGATTAATGTCTTTCGAACTGGAGTTGCTGATGGAGGATCCATCACGCTCATGCGGGGCCAACTCCGCCCCGTTATGTTGGAAACTGCGTGATGGACGCACCAGCTGGGCGCCAGCTAATAAATCGACATGGTGTTCCCATAAGTCCATTCCAAACTTCGCCATCCTCCTATTATCCGCATTTCTATTTTAGTTTCTTTTTTTTATGTTAATTACTATCTGAATAAATAATGTCACTTTTGTTTTTCATATAAATTTGATGTTTGTTTCTAAATCAGAGAGAGAGAGATATCCATTTTGAATTTTCATCAAAATATTAAAAGTATATTCCAGCAAATTTATTCTTGGTATTCCTTTAAAAAAATAACCAATTGCTAAGAATTATTAACATACTCTATTGTACTCATTGAAATATATACAAGTATACAACCATTATAAGTCCATATAACAGTCAATATATAGTGAGAAAATTCAAGAAAAAGTGTTCAAAGGTGCACTCAACTAGCCGAATTATTATTCTTGTGGAACGCCACTAACGACTTGATTGAAACACATGAACAATTTCATTTTGTGTTGTTTAATTTTTTTTTTGTATTGTAGGTGAAGAAAATTGTATGAACAAAATAATTGAATGCAAGTTAAATCACTAAAAAAATTTAATGATAATTTATGATATTGGTATTAATTGTCTAGGTGTTACTTGATAAATTTTAGTGCAACTTGTAATTACAAAACTTCTCTCATGTACTACCTAAATGTTATTTGCAAGGCCACTCATCTTTTAGAACTTCTAAACTCCTCCAAAATGCCCATATCATAATTTTAGTTTACATGATGTATGTCTATTGAGATGGAGAATATGAAAGGATATAGATGCATATAGTTCACCTATAGTTTCAAAACTATTAAACTTTGACTTTCTCTCTAATATTTTTTATTTTGTTTATCCTCTCATATATTGTATATATAACAACTTTTGATTTAAATTGTTACATAAAGTATGTCTATTTAAATGATGAATATGAATGGACAGATGTGTTCAAGTGAGTTTTTGGTGTGCCCCGGGGGTTTTGGTGCAACGGTCAGACACTCCAGCAGTTAACTATGCATCTAAGGTTTAAATCCAATTATGGCACACTACATGACATTTTCTAGTGGGAGACAAACCTAAGCATGCTGATGGCTATGAATGGACAACCACAAGCACTTTCCTATTTACTCCGGTGGTCGATAAAATTTTTTCATGAAACTAAGTCAGTCACCTCTAAAATTAATTGGTTCGAAGAGATGAATATTTAAATTATATATATATAAAAGTTTTTATTGTCTACCTATGCTTTTAAAACTACTAAACCCATCCCAAATGCTCATGCAATAATTTTGGTGAAACTTATTGTATAGAGTATGTTCGCTCAATGGTGAGTCTCTACTAGATGATTTTGTTACATACAATTTTGTGAAAAATTTAACATGATATACATGCATTCAGAATTACTATACAAAATATTTGAATATATAATAATATTATTAAAAGATCAATGTGGATGAAATACAAAGTACATAAGTTATAATGTCTAAATTATTCTCATTGCACATTATATAAATCCAAGTCACAAAGTTACATATCTTCCATTTGAACATCATATCAATCCAAGCTACAAAATTATAAATTTTCATATTGTAGGTGTAGTCAAATTATGAAGTTATACTTGTTAATATAGCATATTTCATATGAGTACCCAATAACCTTTGGCTTTTGCTTTTCTCCTTGCATAGCATGTTCCCATAACACTAAAGGTTTAAGAATTTTAGGTTACTTTTGTTGGTGCAATTGCCCTGATTAAGATTAACCTAATTGATTAAACTCGAGTTGACTTGAGTTGGGATTTCGATGTTTGATCAATATATTAGTTGGTTGAGACGTCAAGTAAGTCAAGGTTGACCAGATACTTGATAGTCAATCAATATGTTAAGTTAGTTGAGCAAAAAGTCAAATAGGTCAAGGTTGATTAGATACTTGACAAGATATGAAAAGTCAAAGTGGGTCACAGTCGATCGAACACTTGGCGGTCGAAAATTCAACATGGAGTTGGCACGCAATGAAAAGTCCAAGCGGGTCACGGTTGACCAGACACTTGGTGATTGAAAGTCCAATAGATAGTTGGCAAGAGAAAAGTCTAAATGGTTTAAGATTGACTGAACACTTGGCAGTCGGAAGTCCAACATGGAGTTGGCACGAGATGAAAAGTCGAAGTGGGTCACAGTTGATCGGACACTTGGTGATCGAAAGTCTAACAAGTAGTTGGAAAGAGAAAAGTCCAAGTGGGTCACGGTTGACTGAACATTTAGCTGTCGGAAGTCCAATAGGGACTTGACATGAGGCATGAAGTCCCGACAGGTAAAGATTGATTGGATGTTAGGAAATGAGGAAGTCCTAACAGAGCAAACTTCTTAAGGTTATAACTTTTGACTCGAATATTAGAACGAGGCGATCTAAGGTGCGAAATGAAGCTCATTCAGAGATCTATATTTTTACTCAATATCAGTTGATTGATTATGGGTATTAGTCGATTAATTTTGATCAAAATCGAATATAAGCAAGTCGATTCAATTGTTTGACTCGATTGATGACATCAATCGACTGATGGTTGATATCAATCGACTGATGGTTGATATCAATCGACTGATGGCTTTGTGAACTGAACAGAAGCGAGTTGAATTCGCTTGTTCGATTCGATTGAGTGCATCAGTCGAATGATAATTCACATCAGTCGACTGATGTTGATCAGAATTGAACAGAAGCGAGTCAGATTTACTTGTTCAATTTGATTGATTTACTCAGTTGAATGATGGTTTACATCAGTCAGCTGATGTTCAAATTATCAACAAAATGTTGGAGTTGCAAGATTGCAAACAAAGTCCCACATTAAAAAAACATGGGAAATATCATGGGCTTATAAGGGAAAAATATCTTCATTGGTATGAGACCTTTTGGGTAGAGCCCAAAAGCAAAACCATGAGGGTCTAGGCCTAAAGTGGACAGTATCATACCATTGTGGAGATATTTAAATTCCTTCGATCATAACAATTGGTATTAGAGGCCGGACTGCCAGAAAGTCTAACCGCCAACTGTGCACAAGAGCTATGGTCTAATTGAGTCATGTGAGTAGAATATTGACCTCAAACAAAAGAAGTAGAGGCTCTCATGTCCGGATCAAGAAGACCAGACACCAGGCAGAGAAGTCCTAGTTGCGGCTAGGTAAGAAAGTTCTAGTAGGTCGGGTGGACTGAGGGACATGAAGTCCTGGTGGGTCGAGGATCGGACGAGGGGGCCCCTGTGGTCCTTCATTTGAGGGGGGGATTGTTGGGATTGCAAGGTTGCAAACAAAGTCCCACATTAAAAATACATGGGAAAGATCATGAGTTTATAAGGGAAAGACATCTCCATTGGTATGAGGCCTTTTGAGTAGAGCCCAAGAGAAAAATCATGAGGGTCTAGTCCCAAAGTGGACAATATCATACCATTATGGAAATATCTAAATTCCTTCGATTCTAACACAAAATTAGATAGATTTCAAAAGATTCAATGGTTGTTCAATGACAAGAATAGTGTTGGAGACATATCAATCGATTGATATGTATTTCTGCATCAACAAGAGGCATTTCCAAGCAACAAGAAAGCATCCAAAGCAAATTCCTCATTGTAAAGTCATTTTTTATTTCATTTATCTTTGTATTCTTTCTCTTGTTGTGTTCTAGTAAGAACAATCTTGTAAGAGACTTTTTCGCCTCTGAAAGATATACGAAAAGGAGAAGTTCATTGTGAAGGGAGATCACCAAGAGTAGGCCTTGGATTAGCCACCTAAGAGGCAGATACCAAGTAAATCTTGTAGTTGTGCATGTGGCGTCGGTATTGATTCAAGTTTCCACTACGCAATCAAACAACAAGCATGAGATCAAGATGAGAAATGATCGGAGTTATTCACCCTCCCCCTCCCCCCCCCCCCCTCCCCAAACGGATCCTAACAAGTGGTATCAAAGTAAGGTCGCTCTTCATCGGACTAACCGTCGGAAGAAGCACGAGTTAGAGAAAGAATAAGAAGTTGAAATTTTGAGTCCTCCAATATCAACACGTTAAAGGACTAATCATCAAAGGAGTTCAACTTCACAATGGATCTCCAATATAGATTTGGATATAACATTTGAGTACCTTCACCGTTCAGATTGGGAGGATTTGAGCTTTGGAAGTCACGGATGAAATACTTCCTCATGATGAACATAGAGTAATGGTTTTCTCTAATGAAAGAATTTGAAGCTCCAAGAGATACAAAAGAAAAATTTCTTCGAAGGAGCAAATTTAAAATTTTGAGGCAAATGACAAGGTGATCAAAATTTTAGTTAATTTGGTTTCTAATGACAATTTGTGTAGAATAGATATATATCAAGATGCCAAGGACCTATGGAGCAAGTGACCAAGCTCCATGAAGATCCAACCTGAATGCAAAGTGAAGATGAATCCAAAGAGGGAGACTCTTTGGATCAAGAATATGAGGATTTGGAGGTTGAGAGGTGCTCAACATTCAAGGAGGATATTGAAGAGGCATTCATCTCAAGGATTGAGAGGAAGTGTAGGTCATTGGCATCAGAACAAGAAGAACCCTCAACATCCAAAGCCAATGAGGAAGCTTGTGCCACCTCTACAAGCGGAGAAAGCTCAATTCATGAAGGTAAGACATGCTCAATTTATAAAAATAAAGATCATGTAATTTGCTTTCAGTGTAGAAATAAGAGACAATATAAGAGAAAGTATCCACAATTAATCAAGAAGAAAGCTCAAATGACACCTAAGACAAAGGAGAAGTGAGGAAGTTGAACCCTTGGTGCAAAAAGGCAAAGAGCAAATTATGTGTTTTACATGCAACCAAAGAGGACATTACCGGAATCAATATCCCAAGGAGAAGCATCAAAATAAAAGAAAAGGAGGAAGCTCAAATCAAGGGGGAGCTTCTAAGAGCAAACCTAAGATATCATTTCGTAATATAATTTCAATATATCATGATAACGAGCATGTTAGAAATATATTTTATAATCATGGTGTTGTATAATGAAAATATAAAATATGATAGACCTAAGGATAATTTTATGATATTTCATGGTAGACCTACAAAATCTAAGAATAGTATGAATCTAGGCAAAAACCTTAAGGAAACTAAACATATGCCTAGAAAGAAAAATGATCAAAGAAAATAAGAAAAATAAAGAATTATAGACTTAGAGGTTGAAAATCAAATCTTGAGGTCAAGATTAAATAAATTGGAAAAGACCCTTAAAAAGATGGAAAATGTGTTTAAGGCGTCAAAAGAACAAAATTTAGATTTAGGTAGACAAGAGTCATCTAAGGACAAAAAGGGTTTGAGATACAAACTTAAGTCCAAGGACAGCATGACCTCATATCATAGAGTTCCATATAACTATGGAACTAACTGTTATATGGAACTAACTCTAGGTCTAGAAGTCAAGTCAATGTTACAAAGGAGGTTATCTCTAGTATTGACCTTGAGGTGACTAACATGACTAAGGCTTCAAAAAAGCCTAGGAAAGTCATTAAAGGGTATCTAGGGAAGTTATCCCTAATGAATACTTAGTATACATAAGGAGATCCAATAGGTATTGAATTTCTAAGAGTGTGATCTCTTCATACTAGATGGGTATAGGGCGTGTTACCACAAATTGGAAGGGTAGTTAACCCAACCATGGTGAAGTTGACATTTTAGGATATTTTTAATATATTGTGATATCTTGAGAATGAAGTTTTAAAATCTTATCTTGAAAGATTTTCTAGTGTGCCAATGAAAATTGAAATCTTGAGATTGATCAAAATTGACACAAATAAGATAGAATCATAAAGTGTGTCAAGTGTGATTTTTTGACACATTTGAGGGAGATAAGGTCGCTTATGTCAAATCGAGTATTTGACATAATGATTAGATGATGACACTTAGATGAAAAATCTAGGTATTTCCTTTGTGTTATAATTATCATATTTGTGTGTCCTATCATATGTCATGACATCATATTATTCATTCATCTTGACAAAATATTATAGTGTTAGTTTTTGATACATATTCTTTGAAATTGATACATATTATGTCATACATGTATTATGAAGCTTGTTAGATTTCTTTATGAAGTTATGCACTTGATGTATGTCATACTCATTTATATGCATTATTTTAATCCTTTGTAATTAAGGACAAATATGACATTAGTTGACCTCCTAGGAGGATGGTCAAATTTTAGAATGCCTAGATAGAGATGCATGATACCTTAGTTTAGGAAAAATCCTATTTTACATCTTACAAAGACCATAGGATGACTTGTGTGTGTATTGAGACATACTAGACACAAGTGAGATGTTAGGATGATGAACTAAATTCAAGATACAATTTAATGTATCAAAATGAGCTTTAGTTTCATCAAATCTAAGCAGATTTTACATGACTAATCATGGGGAAAGCTAATGTGCAAGTCATGTGCATTTAGCCCATAGATCATGGTTGGAAATTGGCTTTGAAAACCATTTCAAAATCATTTTGGAAAACTTTGGTGAAGTCTATTTGTTGATAGGAATCACCATTGATTAGGTTGATACAAAGTTAGAGTAAAACATTGAAGTTTTCAATGGTTTCAAACTTTGTATCATTCTTTGAAAATAAGATATATTTTTATAGAAAACTATTTTTCGCTAATAGTATTTGATATACGTAATGTCTATATGAAATTTCATATTTTTTTGAAAAGTGTAGAATTACTTATGTATTTCTAAAATTTGGTCTGAAAATTAAAAATGTAGATTTTTGAATATCAGTCGACTGATGCAAAGTTTCAATCGACTGATTTATATGTTTTCATTAAAATAAATTTTTTAAACTCGTTTAAGCTCACTTCTAGGTATCTTAACTAACCTTGACCTTCTGATATGCTTGGATAAGCATTCAAAGGTGATTTTCTTGATGAAAATGAGAAAGGGATGTAAAAAAGAGAAGAAATGGAATTGAGATGGAGGTTTAGATTCAAGATTAAATCTTTAACCTCATAACTTAAATTTTGGATTTTCCTACAGGTTTAGGAACTCCAAATCATTGTTGATGCAATGATTAAAGTTGTAGTATGCTTTGAGGAGGAGGTCCTTCTTAAAGACATGATTTCGATATGAAATGAGGAGAATGTAAGAATTTGAGGATAAGTGAATAAATGAAAGACTGTATGCTCAAGATTTAGTATTGGAGAAAATCGAAGGTAGGGAACCTCCATTATGATGTTGGAAGTTAGAATGGAAGAATAGAATGAATTTTTGGAAGAGGTTTTTTATGTGTTCCAAAGGGGGAGAATGAAGGATTAAAGTTAGGAAACCTTCATTCATGTCTTGACATGAGAAGTAGGATGTTGGACTAATGGTTTATCCTAACTTAAACATATTGTCAAACATCAAAAAGGGAGATTGTTGGTGCAATCGACCCCTGGTCAAGATTGATCGAGTTGACTAAGCTCGAGTTGACCCAAGTTAGGGTTTCGATGTTTGATCAATATGTTAGTTGGTCGAGATGTCAAGTAGGTCAAGGTTAACCAGATACTTGACAGTTGATCAATATATTAAGTTAGTTGAGCAAAAAGTCAAGTAGGTTAAGGTTGACCGAATACTTGATAAGATATGAAAATTCAAAGTGGGTCACGGTCGACCGGATACTTCGCGGTCGAAAGTCTAACATGTAATTGACACGAGACAGAAAGTTCAAGTGGATCACGATTGATCGGACACTTAGTGATCAGAAGTCCAACATGTAGTTGGCAAGAGAAAAGTCCAAGTGGGTCATGGTTGATCGGACACTTGGCGGTCAGAAGTCCAACATGGAGTTGGCACGAGACGAAAGGTCCAAGTGGGTCACGGTTAATCGGACACTTAGTGATCGGAAGTTCAACAAGTAGTGGCAAGAGAAAAGTCCAAGTGGGGCATGGTTGACCAGACACTTAGCGGTTGGAAGTCCAACATGGAGTTGACATGAGGCGTGAAATCCCGGCAAGTCAAGGTTGATTGGATGTCAAGCAACAATGAAGTTCTGGCAGAGTAAACTTCTGAATGCCCTAACTTTTGTCTTGGATATCAGAACGAGGTGATCTAATGTGCAAAATGGAGTTCGTTCAGAGATCTATGTTTTTACTCAATATCAGTTGACTGATTTTGATCAAAATCTAACATAAGCAAGTCTATTCGATTGATTGACTCGATTGATGACATCAATCGACTGATAGTTGATATTAGTCGACTGATGGCTTCGTGAACTGAACAAAAGCGAGTTGAATTCATTTGTTCAATTTGACAGATTGCATCAATCGAATGATGGTTCACATTAGTCAACTGATGTTGATCAGAATTGAACAAAAGCAAGTCAGATTTGCTTGTTCTATCTAACTGATTTAATTAGTCGAATGATGGTTTACATTAGTCAGTTGATGCTCAAATTATCAACAAAATCAAATAGATTTCAGAAGGTTTAGTGGTCGTTCAACTACAGGAATAGTGTCGGAGACATATCAATCGACTGATGGGTAAGATCAGTTGACTGATAGGCGAAAATCATCTCTAACCTAAAGGCTTTAAAAGAAGCGTTTCGAGGAGATTTTCGGAGTTAGTTCTTGGAGATTCTGAGGTGAAGTGCTAGTGCATTTTCGGATCAACAAAAGGCATTTCCAAGCAACAAGAAAGCATCCAAAGCAAGTTTCTCATTGTAAAGTCATTTTTGAGTTCATTTGTCTTTGTATTCATTCTCTTATTGTGTTCTAGTAAGAACAAGCTTGTAAGAGGCTTCTCTACCTCCAGAAGGTTCTGAAAAGGATAAGTTCATAGTGGAGAAAAATCACTAAGAGTAGGCCTTGAATTAGTCGCCTAAGAGGTGGATATCAAGTAAATCCTGAAGTTGTGCATGTGGTGTTAGTATTTATTCAAGTTTCCGTTGCGCATTCAAACGACGAGCACAAGATCACACTACAAAAGAAAATAGTGATTTAGCAACAAATTTTACAATAAATTTGTGACGACATTTGCAATGAAAATTTTTTCGTCGCAAATCAGTCGTCGCAAAAATTTGCTACGAAAAAACTATTTTCGTCTCAAAAATCAACGACGAAAGAGACTTTTCGTTGCTGATTTGCAACAAAAATAATTTTCGTCGTTGATTTTTGTGACGAAAATAAATTCGTTGCAAATTATCTAATTTGTTAATTTGCAACAAAAATTAATTCGTCACAAATTTTGTTGCTAATATTTGCAACGAATACATTTTTGTCGCAAATTTAGTCCCTAATTTTTGAAACGAATTAGTTTTCATCAAAAATTTCATCGCAGAATTATGATAAATTTGCGACGAAAATGAATTCGTCGTAAATTTCATCGCTGAATTACGATATATTTGAGACAAATTCATTTTCGTCACAAATTTCATAGCAAATCTCAAATATTTTCAGTAGAACCAATCTATAAATTTGATACATCATATATATACATACACACACAACCCGTAAACAATCCCATAACAACAATAAACTATAAACATCACTCATCAAATAACACATATCCCATAACATCTAGTACAAAGATCCATAATAACAATTCTCATAACAAAATCAAATAACACATCGCAAACATCTAGTACAAAGACAAATCCCATAAAATTGTTCAAATAGAATTGTTCAAACACTATCCCATAACATTCTTCAATTCCTCTTCCTCTTCCTCTTTGACTGGAGGAATCTGACTTTGACCGGAGCTAACTGGAATGTTGCATCATGAAGTTTTGTTGTTGGCGTAAATCGTTAATTTCCCGATCCCTTTGCCTCATTGTGTCATCCCTTTGCCTCATTTCTTCATCTCTTTGTAAGTAACTCTTTCAAATTGCTAACATCTTCAGTCAATTGATTTATTTCAGCTCTTACTGCGAGTGAGGTGGAAGAAGATGTACCAGCAACTCTATGGGTTCTCCTCAAAGAACTCATTTCAATTATTCTTTCCTCTTTCGATCCACCACTCGCCTCGAGTCATGAACTCATTATTACTAACGGATGGCTTAGATCTGTCATTATCATTTGCACTCGAACTTCTCTGAGCTAGCTCATCATATCTATCCTGTATTGTTATTAGAAATCAAGTGATTGATTAGAAATCAAATAATCTAGTAATTAATGAAAATAAATTTTGGAGAGACTAACCTAATAAATTCTTGTTACTATACATTATTATGGTATAATCGGAAGTTTTGAAACTACAAACCTTAATTTCTTTGGCTCTATCCCCGGTCCTTGTCTTGTCTGTTTTTTTTTTGAAAAGTGCACGTGAAAATGTATATGAATAATGGCTCAGTCCCCATTTCCTTCGCCTAAAAAAATATTGTACTGTTAGAAATAATGAAATAGTCTAAATTTGATTCAAAAATTAGGGTTTGAAAAAATTATCATTCTTTGTTTATGTTCACTGATATTTATCGAGTCTCCCGCATATGTCACAAACGATTCTCCAGAATTATAAGCTTGATTTATTCTATTCTGTTGACTTCTTTATTTGCTCTGATCAGATTCCCAAGCACACACAATATTGGCCCAATTCTCCTGAGTGATGCAATTTGGCTTTTCCCCTTGGTCTTGGCATGATTTAGTGTATGTTGGATGTGATCGCCGCATTTTTTCCTAAAACTCCGACGTATTTCCAACTCTTCAATATTGTCCCAAGTGAATGCCCACTGCAATGGAAAAAAAGAAATTGATTAGATTCACTTTAAATTTATATATATAATCACAATCTTTAGCTTATCTTAAATTCGCTCCACCATAGCTCTTTTGTTGCATCTGGAGTGCTAGTAAAAGACATTGATTCTCCTCTACAATAGTTATTCACTATTCTATTCAACTCATGAATAACCCGTACAAAATTTGAAAATCTATCATAAAGTTACAAACAAATAATATTAAATAAATAGGATAGTTGTTGAAAAAAATAAAACATGGATAATAAATAAAAAATTAATACATATGGGTGTAAATGAGCCAAGTCGCTCACGAGCTATTCGGGTCTCAGTTTAAAAAAAAAGTTCATTTGAGTTCATTCGATTAACTTAACGAGTAGAGTTCGAGCCTGATTTCGAGATCGAAAACATTATCGAGCCGAGCTCGAGCTTAACAGTATTTGCTTTGTGAGCTCACGAATATATTCGTTTAGACGATCACAAACGTGTTCATTAAGAAGCTCGCGAACATGTTCGTTAAGAGGCTTGTTTATCTTATTATATATATATAACTAAATATCACATGAATTATAAATATAATAATATTTTATTAATTATTATAATTAACTATTTTAAACAAGCTCGAACTAAGCTTGTTTAATTTTTAAACAAACTTTTTTTGAGCCAAGCTTGAGTCGTTCGCAAGCTATTTGATTTCATTACAAGTTGAGCTCGAGCTTAAGAATTAAGGCTCGAATCGAACTCGAGCCGAGCTTGAGCTTAGGGAAAATGAGCCGAGCTCGAGCTTAGGAAAATCGAGCTGAGCTCAAGCTTGAGCCTCTTACTATTCGGCTTGGCTCGGTTCGATTACACCCCTATTAATACATGTAAAATGTAAATCTTTAATACTTACGAATCTCCGCATGGGGATATCAACTCCCAGCTATCTTCACACTCAACATTTGATTATCGCACTGAAGGGACTTGTTATTGTACGAGCGAAGGTACTGGGGAAGGCGTTTGTTGTGAATGGGAAGGTCCTACAACTGTAAGGGAGGGGCGAAGGTACATTTCCAACAAGAGACTGGGATTGTGAAGGTGCTGAAGCAAACTCCGATGGTGATATTTGTCTATGGCCACCGCGTTGAAAGTATCAACCATAATTGTTAGAATAAAGTAAATAAAAATTACATGTTAATCGGATACATAATGAAAATCATTAAAAAGCTTACGATATTTAATTGTGTGATGAAACAAGACAACAATATATATGTCGTCGCTAGTATCTAATGACCTATAAAAAAAAGACAATGCATTAACAAATAACAAAAGAAATTTTTAAAAATGAGACAGTAAATAGAACTAATTGAGTTACAAGATTTGTAAATTTGTAAATTAAAACTAAAGTTACTTACATTAAAAAAACATTACCATATATATGAAGATAAAATTTAATCCTTTTGTTATATTAATATAAAAAAACTTACCCATCATTAAAAATAAATGTCCTCATTGTCATCCTCATCATCGTCGTCGTTGCCAGGGTCATCATCATCATCATTATTAGACTCAAAATTATATTCCTCATCGTCATCCTCATAAATTTCACTTGCATCCACGACTATCATTACGCGGGTGGGATCTCGTAACATTGGAATATTATATTCTTAGGTTTGAAATGTGTTCGCAACTTCCTCTTGTTGATATGCTATGTCTTCCCACATTCCTCAATTTTTTTTCATGCTTTCATTTTACAAATAGCCCACCAATCAATTTTGTTACGTTTCAAACTAGGATATGAAGCATAAAATACTTGAATTGCTTGTTGTGCTAACACAAATGGTTCATATTTCTTATAAAATTTCTTATGATTTATTTCAACCAAATTAAACTGTGGATACACCTTCATCCCTCTGACAGGGTCAAACTAGCGATACATAAATAAAATAACTCGCAATTCTGGTCCAGGGTACTCTACCTCTATAATTTCATCCAACAAATCGTAAAAATCATTTCTTGCACCTCCATCATTGGATAATTGAACACAAACTCCACTATTCATTATAATTTTTCCCATTCCATAATCTTGAATGTGAAAATTATATCCATTTATGAAATATACTGGCCAAGTTTGTACCATTAATTTTGGACCCCATGACAGATGGATTAGCAATTCTTGCTCAATGTGAGTTTGATTATCATAAACCTAAAGTAAAATAAATATGTCACGTTTAAGTCAAGATATGTATAAAAATAATTTATAGTCTACTTACATAGTTTTTGAACCATGGTGCAAATTCTTCATTACAGAAGTGATTAAACTCATGTGTCGAAAGATCAGAATATATGTTTTGGAAAATCCTATCATATAAAAAAAATTATAACACAAATAATTTATGATATAAGAAATACATAAAATATCAAATTTATACTTACTCAAAATATGATGTTACTTCTAGATAGTTCAGTAAAATATATATGTGGGTTGCCCATCATTCTTGACCCATTAAGTATCTACGCGTACATGGTCCACTTGGTCGACCAAGGTAGTTAAAAAATGAGAATGACTTCAAATTGGGATCAATAGGACCTTCATCATTTCTTCCTGGTCTCCTCCTTTTGCATTGAAGGTGAGACTCAAAAAGTATGATACAAAAGTTAATACTTCCTCAACAATATATGCATTAACAATAGAGACTTCAATACATGTCTTATTTTTTATTTTTTTCTTCAAATGATATAAGAATCTAATATTAAAAAAAACAAAATATATTAGAAAATAATATATAATAAAATTAGTCATTTTATCTGCATTTATAAAGATGAAAATTTTACCTTTCAAATTGATACATCCATCAAAATATTATACATGACCTCCAACTTTGGCCTCATATGGTAAGTGAACCAAAATATGTTCCATGGAATTAAAATATGATAGTGGAAGTATCCTTTCTAAATTACACAAAATGATTGGAATGTCTCTCTTTAACGTCTCCATGTATGAATGTCTCAACACTGTCGAGCAAATATCATGAAGGAAAATACTTAACTTCATAATTGCACCTCATACAAAATTTTGTAAGAGTTCCTTAAAAGCAATAGGAATTAATCTTTCTATGAATATATAACAGTCATGACTTTTCAAACCAATCAATTTGCATTCTTTCATATCGACACATCTTCCAATATTAATATTAGAGACATAACCATCAAGAAATCTCAATGATTTCAGCCATTCATAAATAATATGTCACGCCCCGGGAGGGTATTTATCCGACGAAAATCGGACAGCACCTCCCCTGTACGACGGACAATATCCTGCTACATTATACATCAAA
>JBBUKS010481065.1:0-16568 GCA_038050645.1 Hedychium gardnerianum
AGAGGAGTAAGTTATTCTTTTCTTATTTTATATTTCATTAATTGAAGGACAAAAGGAGAGTTATAAAATATAAACTTTATTTTATTAAGTTGCTAGTTAGGATGATTATTTAGATCAGAATAAAAATTTCATAAGTAAGAATGTTAAATATTACGAGGAAAAGAAATCACAAATGATTTTCTTTTGACTTTGAGTCATATATAAGCTCTAGGGATCGTGAATCATTGTTTCAACTAGAACTCAGGACTAAAGTTGAAAATTTTGAATTTAAATTCATTTTTAATTCTTTAAATTTGAAATTTAGTTTAGACTATGAAAATCAACCTATATTAATATTTGAAAATTTTAAAAATCACCCTCCTAATTTAAAATTCTCGCTACGCCACTATATATATATATTATCTTACTCACTTATCGTGTATACTCTTTGTGCATCAAGTGTGTATATATATATAATAAAGGATTAAAAATTTTGGACTTAGTCTTTAGAATTTAGAATTTAAATTATAATATTCAAGTTAAAAGAAATTTTAAAAAATATATTAATTTTTTTTTTTACACACGTGAAAGTGTGCATAAGAAAGAAGTGAAATATATTAATTATTATTTACTATTTGTAATGCTAAACAAGATTTTGGATCAACCTAGTTTCAATTGTTTGTTTTTTTTATCCACAATTACTATTTACTTATTCAAGTTAACTATAACAATTAAAAAGGGTAAGTTTATACTTACCTTTCATATTAACCTACAAATTTCTCATAAATACTATAAAATTTAAATTAACCTTAAGTTAATAATATTTAATTACAACTATAAACTTAATATATATTATTAGTTACTCACTTACTTGATGAAAAAGTGTCGTAGAGTATGTTTTTATGACATTATTATTATTTTTTTAGACAAATAAATAACATTAATGGTTAGCGGTTTAAGTGATAAGAGTT
The DNA here is from genome assembly GCA_038050645.1 of Hedychium gardnerianum. NCBI lineage: Eukaryota > Viridiplantae > Streptophyta > Magnoliopsida > Zingiberales > Zingiberaceae > Hedychium > Hedychium gardnerianum. The sequence continues at coordinate 951 of JBBUKS010481065.1, forward strand.
TGAAAATTTTAAAGTACCTTGATAATTTACATTAATGATTTAATGTAAATTTTGAGGGGCAAAATGAAACCTCGCTTAAACTAAATCAATGTCCTGCCGTTCTTGTCGCCCTGAATTGGACTCCATTCCATTCCTCCTCCCGAATCAATCGCCCAATGCTTCGGTTTCCCACCAAGATTTCTCTCCTTCTCCTTCTTTGGATTCCACTTTCTTCTTCTTCTTCTTCCTAAGATTTCAACTTTCTTTTCTGCTACACCTCCAATCCAGCGATGCGCGGCGGCCAAATGATCTCCATTTACCCGGAAGAACTCAGATTCGAAGGTAAGCTAGCACTTTCCTCTTTCGTTCGCCCCACATTCTGGTTTCCTAAGGATCTGATTTCGGATGAATAGTTGAGTTGGAGAAGCCATCTTCTTGCAATATCAAGGTCGTCAACAACACGGAGCACCATGTCGCCTTCAAGGTATTCAAAACACTTGACTAAATCATCCCTCCCTCCCCTACTTTTAGCATTTTGCGTGTTGTATCTAAAGATGCGGGAGGAAAGCTAAGGGGTTCGATTTCGTCTCGCATTGATCTCCGTAAAAAAAAATTGGATCTTTGATTCTTTAGCTCAATGGATAGGTGAAAACGACGTCTCCTAAGAAGTATTTTGTTCGCCCTAATGCAAGCGTCGTACAACCTTGGGACTCATGTACTGTAACAGGTATCTATAGGATTGGTCTTAGTTTGATGGATAGCTATGCATCACGAAGCAAGTTCACTCATTTATATTTAACATTGAAGTTACTCTCCAAGCTCAAAAGGAGCTTCCTCCGGATATGGAATGCAAGGATAAATTCCTCATTCAGAGTGCTAAGGTGCCCCCTACTAGCGATATTGATGAAATTCCTAAAGATACAGTGAGTTTGTTTGTGATGTCATTTTGTTAACACTTAATACTAAGGACTTGTGGTCTTTGGGTATGTAATTCAGTCTCGATCTATGCAGTTCAATAAAGAAGGTGAAAAGGTGATAGAGGAGCTCAAACTTAGGGTTGTGTACACTTCCCGCTCGCAAAATGGCCATGCAAATCCTGAAGAGGAGTCTGGTAGAACGTCGGATGTAAAACTCCCCAATTCCTATCTTTTGATCCAAATATTTTCTTGTTTCTTTTGGTAAAATGTTTTTTTGTCCATTTTTGTCTAATCTCGATACTATTGAATTTGAGATGCAGGCACTGCAAAAGTTGAAGGAAGAACGTGATTTTATTCTTCATCAAAATCATCAGTTCAAAAGGGAATTGGTTAGTCATGTCCTTTCTTTTGAACACTTGACTGTTTAAGAAAAGGTTTTTGATTCCCAGGCACATTCTTTGATAGCTCATAAATGATTTCAGAATTTGTGAATAAATTCTTATCGTAAATTATAGTAAAGTCAATGCAAACTTTGGCTGGTATTTGCACTATGCTACCTTTTGTTCATTATTTGTTCAATGTGGCCTGCTCTTTTAGTAGGCCAGTTCGAAATACGCTTCCTGATTGTGTCGGTTCTTGTCATTTTGATTCCTAATGTCTCCTATTTGTTTGCTAACTTTTTTTAAAAAATTAATTCGGTTCAGGAAATGCTGAACAAACGTAGAAGTCGCAAAAGTGATGCTGGTTTTTCGATGACTTTTGCTGCATTTGCCGGGCTCATTGGTATAACATTTGGGTTCATCCTGAACCTTCTATTCACTACATCACCAACTTCATGAATTTCATTAGCCAACCTTCAGAGTTCAATCAAAATTTCATCTCTGGAGGCCATCTCCATTTGATTTTTCTGTTTCATTAAGCGTTTTCCCCCCTCATTTGCTACCTAAGAAGGTGAGTAGAGATTACATCAGTTTCAATGCTCACTTCTGTTGTTGTTTGACCTCTTAGAGTTTGAGAAAAAAGGAACTCGAGGATAATCCATTTTTACATGTGGTTTTACTCCAATTTTTTTTTTTTTTCTGTATGCCGAGAAATATTGAAAACTTGATGTAGAATGGGTGTTTGATGTTTTTTGATTTTAAGAAAGAATGCAGTGTTCTTCTTTTTAGCTTTATTGGTTTTGCATAACAAATTGTTATCATATATGATAAGATATATTGGCCTAGTAGTGACAGTTTGCTCACTTCCATCATTTCTGTATTTGTTCTCTAAATTATGAAATGGCATTGAAGCAATATCATTAAAGCTAAAGCAGTTTGTGAAAATCCACAACTACAATAGTACAACCATAGCCATGACCCAGAAATTAGGGTTCTTATGAAAAGCTGAAATACAAATTTCAGGTAGTAAATATATTTCCATCCCTACTCGTATATCCAAGGGTGGAGGTCGCTCTGCCACTCAGAGATGCCTTGAGGAAACCACAAAGCAATCTCCTTCCTAGCACTCTCAACTGAATCACTTCCATGAATCACATTCCTGCGCATAGAATTGAAAACCGTGATCCTCTAAAAGAAAATAAGCACAAATGCAAGTGGTATTTTATTCCTAACATTATATAATAACACAAAGAGCTAATGGTCCTTGTTTATGCCTTTCAGAAAGTAGATTTGGAGTAACAGAAAATTGATTTTTTTTTTAAAAAAAGAAAATGGTTGCATGCACTTTGAATGAATCTTTTCATAAGAATGGCTTTCTCCCTGTTAGCTCCAAGTAGATATGCTTTCTTTTTTCACTAATATTTTTTAGCATATGTCAGTGCATTAGAGGAAAGACAGCCATTAGAACTAGATAAAACACAAATCACACACGCATCAAATCCTACTAGAGCCAGAGGATCCAGCAAAAAGGAAGGTAGCCTAGCAATTACTTTACTCAATTACCATTCCATGAATGAGAAATAATGTTCTTCATTAGTTTGTTCAGATGCACTATCAGCATTAGATACAATTCTACAACACAAAAAATTTATCTAGACCGAAACAAAAGATGATATCAGATGCATATGAGTTGATTCTTTATAAACTTTAATTAATCTCGCGGTTTTTAACTTCTTTTTTGATTGCATAACCAGCCTTTTATGATTCGTATTAAGAAAGAAATTTAATTGGGGAAGAAGAAATCACCTGCCAATCTCAATTGCATAGTCTCCGCGGATGGTTCCGGGGGCAGATTCCGCTGGGTTGGTGGCCCCGATGATCTTCCGACCAGTGACCACCACATTCTTTCCCGCCCATACCATCGCTACTACCGGACCAGAGATGATGTACTCCACGAGGGAACCAAAGAAGGGCTTCGCAGAGAGGTCAGCGTAGTGTTTCTCCGCAAAGGAGCGTTCCACGCTGACCAACTTCAACCCTGATTGACGCACAAAAATAACCAAGAAAATTTCTCCTTTCTTCTCTAAAGTAGATGGGGAAAAAAAGGATTGTAGATTTGTAGTCGGTAAAATCTTCACCTTTCAAGTAGAAACCTTTTTTCTCAAACCTACTAATGATTTCTCCAACCTTTCAAGTAAAAAAAAAAAAATGGATTTTGATGTTTCAGTACCACATCTACTGTAAATCACGCAATGCAACGCCGAAGAATAGATGAACGAAGCGAAGGAAGAAGAAATCAAAGGGAAGGGAGACGGAGAGCACACCAGGCCGCGTTGGACGCCGTCGGGCTTGATCATGATGAAGGTGTGTTCCATCGCCGTGCTCGTCGCTTCGTTTGTATCGCCCGCCGACGTTGTCAAGGAGAATGATGAGCGATGACCAAAAGCACAGCTTTCATAGAGTTGGAACGGAAACCCTAATCGGACTCAGCTCCACAGAAGATTCTAGAAGTTCGAGTCTTCCAAAGTCAAAAACTACCAAGCGAATTGATTTGCACAAGTCAAAAATAAGGCTTGGTTAAATGAGAATTACCGACATTAACAGTGTATAAAAATAAATAAATTTACTAAATGTACATAAATTGATTTATAAAATTAAAATCTTCATTTGACCTTTCAATATTTACTTTTTTCATTGTTTTTGGGAAAATAATAGCCGCATTATAATATCTCATCCAAATAGTTTTGGTGTTTTAAACTTTAATAATTATATTTAGATAAAAAATTTGAAAATTATCTTTGAATATGTATAAATTATATTTTAAATTTATTTGATATATAAGAGGAAGGATAGTCTATTTTAACAATGACAGCTTATGTAATGATGCCATTTAGATTCCCAATTAGATATTATTGAAGGAAGAGGAGGACATGAATATGAACACTCTTCCAATATATCACATGATTTTTTTTTCTTACATATGCATTCATTTTCATAACTTAAATTTTAAAGTCAAATATGATTAAAAATGGAAAAATTGTAAAGATGTGTTTATTTTAACTATGATACTTATAAAAAATTATTTAAAAGATATTGTATTTTATTTTTTCAAAAGGTATAATTGTATACTCAATTGATCCTTTAGAATCACATAATGTCCATATTGATTGAATAACATAAACTAATTGATTTATGTGGCCCACTTAACTCATGCTCAATTTGTTTAAATCATTCTATTTATTCAAATAGACTAATTTACTCAGACTATATTATTTTAAAAAATAAAAAATAAAATAAATAATGTTAGAATGAAAATTCAGAATTATCATCTTAAAAAAATAATTAAAAGAAAGAATATTATAATTACCAATTGTTTGCCCAATTTTAAAGATATATAACACAAAACTTATTCATCATCATCTTCAAATCAGATTCAATCAATGAATTATGCTCCCCTTATTCAAACTCAACACATCACTTCTTGTTTATATCCTCCAAAATTTCATTCCAAATAGAAAAGTCCAAAATTTGAAATAAATGTTGTCCACTCTTGACCTTCAACAAGAGTAAACAATAATACAATATATGCACCTCTTTTCCTCTCTTCTTCTCTCCTTCCCAAGCATGACTAATGTTATCATGATGACACCAAATGAAATTGAAATTTCTAAACAACTTTTAGGACCACAACATACTTTCTTCATCCTCCAAACTTTTAAATTTATATTCTAGCCCTTACCTTACTTGTCCCTTTTGTTACTTGCCAATTAATGAATATAGTTTACTTGTACACACTTAGTGAGGTTTCTATATGTAAGGGAATACCACTTTTTCATCCTTTTAAATATTCCAAACTAAATACTTGCCCACACATCCCTATAAATTTTTAATATTTCATACATGCCACTAAATCTCCCTAAGAAGCCTAAGTTAGCCATTTCGAGTTCATGGAGTTAAGCCTAAAGTGTATCTAATGGTCTAACTAATATGTATTTATCTTTCAACATGTCATTTCTATTAATTGAACATCTTTTCTTTAAACTCATAGTCATGATCAATAATACATCCCACGGGTAATACTCGTATGAGATGCTGCTCTAATGGATCTCAGATTTGAATCTCGACGATAATAATAAAATGATCACTTAAGAGTTTTCTTTCTTTCTTTCACATGCTATGCTGTGAATCCGAAGATGTAATCATATTTTACTTCGATAGTCATGATCAATGATAAACAACTATCTAAAAAAATTTTAAAAAAAAGTTTCATAATTTTGAAAAAATTACATGAAAAAATAATAATGTTTTATCCTTTTTCAGACCCAAAAGCATAGGGAGGAGGTTGTCATAGTAGGCAAATTAATAAACAAACAGGAGAACGAAGCGAAGCGAAGCAAAGAGAAGGAAAGCTTCCTCTCACCAATTCATCTCCTCTCCTTTTCTCCTACCATTTAATTTTGATTAGCCAGTGGAGTCTTCCCTTCCATTGGATTTGCCCACTCTCGCCATCCAACCCTGCAAAATTCCTCCTTTTTGCCTCTCCATTCCTCCACTCGCTCTCTCTCCACCTCTTTCCTCTTGCTTTCCTCCTTTCGTCTCCCTCTTTCTGTGGTCTGCTTGGACTAGAACGAGAATTCTACAGTTTTTTTTATTGAAAAGAGGACTGTTCTTGCTACTTTGTTTTGTGCCCTTTGGGACTGCTGGAACATAGCGAAGATAATTTTTTTTCTTCCAAGTCTAACGCAATTTTGCACATAAAAAATTAGATCTTTAATTTTATTTTTGCGACTTGTTTGTTTTACGTTGATTTCTATTGGGATTATTAGAAGGGGAAGAGGGAAGGATTGGTACAAATGGTAAAGGAAGGACCTTGCCGTCATTGTGGAGTTACAAGTGAGTTCCTTTGCACGTTTGTGAGCGATTCTGGATCTTGGACTTGCTTCCCTGATTTAGTTCATCCATTTTTTTTTGTTAATTTTCTATTGATTTGCTTTCTTAAAATTAACAGATAGTTTGATGCACAGTAATGGAAATATGTTTTCTGTATTATTTGCTTAGTGTTCTCATCAGTTCCCCCAAATAGCTGGTTACTTGCCTTCAGATTTCATTGCTGAAACATTCTGAATGCATTGTGGAATTAAACGTTGTGCTGGAATTGCTGGGTTAATGTTTGTTTCTTGTCTTCTGTTGCTCAGTTTGCATATCTTCTATGTCTGTGCTTTTCTTAGTTGGTGGGAATCATCCTGTGCAATACAATTAATCAAGTCTAATTGAATTGTATTCTTCATTCCATTAGGTTCAGCTCCTAATAATGTTTTGAAATCCCCAAGCGACTTAAATTGTTGCCTTATCCCTGGTCCATAGTCAGTAAAAAGAGAAGACAGCCATTGCTTAGAGATTGACTGATAATTTTTGCTTACAACTCCATAATTCGTACTTCATATTCAGTTAGATGACACTGAATTCATTCTTCAGCAGCAAAATAGGAACTGGTGCTTTCTAAAATGCATTTTGTTCTACATTGCAAATTCTGGTATCCCAAAATGCTATTTGCAGTATGATTTTGTCTCTAACACTAAACTTTGAGATAGTGTATTAGTGACAAGGAAACTTGCCAGTACTTCATATGAAGAGTTTCTTTTTGACTAGTAGGTAATGGAAAAGTTCTCACAAGGAGCTGAAGTCTTTCTTGGTTTACACTGTTGTGTCCTAATCCACATTCATCTTCAAACTGTTTTTTGATGTGATATCCACTAGCAACATGTCTGTACCTTGAAGCTCATCTACTTGGGGATTTCTGCTCTTCTGTCACTAAGAATACTTAGTAATGCTAATGCTCTATCCTATTGTGATCACTTTTTGTGATTTTTGCATACAAGCAAGCACTTGTTGCAAAGTAAAAAATGATACCCATGATCTATTTCACTTTGACCTTGTTGACTTGTTCATCTAGAACTTTGAAATTATGAACCTCCTTTATTAATGTCCATGCATACATAGCCAACCTTATTCAGAACTTCAAGTTCTTCTACGACAATTCTGCAGTAGGCCTTTGATAGGAATGCCATCCATGGTGAGGAAAGAGTTATATAAAGGGTTTATCATGTAATATCATCATTTAATTTAAATCATGGAACTAATAGCCAATACTACATCCTGTTGCTTGCAGAAATGTTTAAATTTTTGGAGTACACTATGCTTTATAGTTCTTAGTTCCTTATAAAGCTCCTCCACAACTTATGTACTTTTTTTGTTGAAAATCATTGTTTTTTCATTGTTAGCATAATCCCGTAATGTTGATTTCAACTCATATGATTGTTACTTATGTCTTCTTTTTTTTCTTGTGCCTGTGTTGGAGGCGGGATATTGGTTTTAGTTATGATTTAGATTTGTGCTAGTAATCTCTTTCATTATATAAACAAGTATAATTATCTTTTCATTACTGAACCTTAATGCGAAATAGGTACCCCTCTTTGGCGAAATGGACCACCTGAAAAGCCAATTTTATGCAATGCATGTGGTTCCAGGTGGAGAACCAAGGGTTCATTGACAAACTATGTGCCATTGCATGCTCGGGAAGCATTCAATGTAAGTGAAGTAAAAGTCCCTTCCAAAATAACTGTATTCTTCAAAGAGAAGAAGCTGCAAAAGAAAAAGGAAAGCAATTGTATTTTGGAAGGTGATTGTGAAGTGCAGTATCCTGATCAGTATTGTCACAAGATTGCCGAGGGAGATACAAGCAATCGATCTAGTTCTGGGTCAGCCATTTCGGGTTCTGATAGTTGTGTAAATTTTGCCATAAATGATGCAAGTGAAATTACAGGTTATCATCCTTTTTGTTTTCTTCTTAAATTGAAGGTGTTAGGTTATGATATTCTCTTCAAAGGGCATGAATAGAGAATCTAAGTCCTTTTTCTAACAACTTAAGCATTTGGGCCAATGATAGTTCCTTCCGGTCTGAAATGGTAGTAGAGCATGTGTCATGTGTTCAAAAGCTTCTATTTGCTTGATTTCGGAATTCCTTGTAGTTCTATTAATGATTCTACTCTTTGCTATATGGTTTTTTCTGCTTAGTTCTATTAATGATTATGATTTTACTTTCAAGTTTGGAACATTTAATGGTTCAATGATCAATACTAGCTTTCTTAGCCTTGATAAGATTTCTCCTATTCCTTCTAGTAGTGATTAGTGAGATATATGCAAACACCAAAATGTCCTAATCTCATTATAAATTCTGAAACACTTGGAACTTTAATTATTTTTGACATTCAGCATCCAATATTTGGAAGACTGGAACTTCTTACTTATTCTAAGCTTTGACTATAATTTACAAATTATTCTTCAATTTCCTTAATCCATTTTTCAGGTTCAGTGCAGTCAGATATATGGGACTCACTAATGCCTTCTAAGACGAGGACATTTTTGCCTCGCCCAAAGCCTTCTTCCATCGAAAAACTTACGAAGGACTTATATTCTATATTGCATGAAGAACAAGCCTCAAACATGTCCAGAACCTCAGAAGACGACAATTTGCTTTATGAAAGTGGAACTCCATTTGATTCTTCTGAGATTGGCTATGGAGGCGTACTCATTAAGCATCCATATCCAAAATCTGTCGAGGAAGAATCAGAAGCTAGCTCATTTTCTGTAGATAAACTTAAAACTATAAAAGAAGGCTATTCAAGCTCAACATCATTTCCTGCAAATAGCGAGGACAAAGGAGCCAGTTGTACTAAAACAGGGATGGACACGCTGAAGTCAACCTCACAAGTATCCCAAGATACCGACAACAGGTTCTATCTTAAGGCTTCACTTATTGACATTGAAAGATTGCTCCAGTAGCATACTAGTAGATTTAAAATTAGCTTGATATGGAATTTGAACTTCCATCTGCCCTTTGCAGGGACACAATTTCTCATGAACAAATAATCATGTTACAAGATAGAGATTCACCCTTGGGTTATGCAGATTTAAGTGTAAGAATCCTGTTTTCTATGTCTGACAGAATGTAGTTCTGTCAGCTAGTGTCATATAATTACCTTCAATGTGTCATATATATGTGACTGGTAAGAATATAAAAAAACAGGAATGGTCTCTTTCCTATCAGCTTAAGTTTTTGGGACCGGTGACTTTAATCAATCTTAATATGGTAGAATATATAGCAAGAGCAGTAAAGGTTTTCGTGTTTGAATCTCAACAACGTCACTAAGCATTTCGATAAGTGGTCTGTCATTCAAATTTAAGGCCAAAGTATAAAATAACTGAGATTTTTATTTGCTCATTCTTGCTTCATAGGCTATTTTTAACTTCGAGGATTTCACTAAATATCTGACATACGAGGAACAACATAGATTGATGAAATATCTACCATGTATCGACACTACTAAACCTCCTGAAAGGTTAGTCACATTTCTATAGTTTTACTTTCTAGTTCTTGTGCTAATTGTTGATTTGGCAGCCTCAAAACAATGTTCTCAAGTTCCCAATTTTTGGAGACATTTTCTCACTTCCAGCTTCTGCTTCGGGAAGGAGTTTTCGATCTCTCATTGCGTGAAACAAATGTTGAAGAGTGTAAAACTTTAAAGAGGCTTGTATCACAAAACTGCAGAAGGTTTGAATGGTTACGACTCTACCAAAAATTGAAGGTAAAAGAACTTATATATGCAAAGCTTATATATGGCATGTGTTATGTTCTGACTGATATCTTGCCTCAATCCTTGTAGGATGCATCCTCTAAGATCAGAGAAGGAGATGGAACACTGACCAAACCCACATTTTCTCGAGTTTCCAATTTAGCATCCCTGAAACGGCAGAGGGACAAGGAAAATCTTAACTCTTCAGGTTTGTTTCTTTTATTGATCAGCTGTATGAATGAGCCCATTCTTCCATAGTGTTAATCAGGAGGCCTGTGCTACTTTGATCTATCTTGTATATGATTACCCCCTAAATGAGCATCAAGATATATCAATCCAATGGAAGACTCTATCACAAATAGACATAGAAAGTGAAAAAATCTCAGAAGAAACATGCATGTTAATGTTGATTTCCTTGTGCCATATTGGGACATCAGAGACCTACTGTAGTAGAGTAGTAATCAAGGTAAACCTAGTCATGCTAATTACTAAAGCTTAAATTGTTGGGACCAATTAGATGCCGTCTTTATGTTGAAGCATCTCTGACAAAGTAGGGTCTTGCAAAAGAAAAATATTTGGTCATAGTCCAAATTGAATATTATTATGAAGTTTCTCTTTTTTCGGTTATTAGGACCACATCGAATACTTCGTAATATAACCTATGAGTTGAAGATGCATTCACTGTCCAGCATGTAAATTGTGTAAAATATAATTTGTTTAAATAAGTTACAATCTCAAGATGTTTTCCTTTTTTGCTGATAAATAATTCTTAACCTCTAGCTACTTTGAACTGCATTAGGCTAGACAGTCAATGAAGAGTTATGATTCATGTAGCTGGCCCCAAATAGTTGAAACAAACATGGGTTGATATCGATGATGATGATCGAGCTGTGTACTTTCGATGAATAGTTATTATTGAAATTTTGTCATGATACAATCAATCAGTGTATGCTGTTAATTTCAGATATCAAAAATCTTGTGAAAAGTGCTAAAAGGGTATGCAAGCCTGAGCTGATGAATCATCCTTCAGTATCTGCAAATCAGCTGGAATCTAGTGCAGTTTCGAAAGTAACCGATGATGTGAATGAGTTTCTCGACCATGAAGATTGTTGCTTCAGTCCGAGAAGATTTTTTACTTCTCTTCCGGATAGTAACTACACTATGTTCATAGCCGATAGTACCGAAGATGACTTGCTTCTCGATGTGCCCCCCGGCATATCATTTCCTGAAGCACAACTCCTGTGCCATCCCCAGGAACAGAAGAAGATCTGAAATGGTTTGTCTAGCGACAGTGGAGTTGAAGCTCGTGATCGACCATCTTCGGGTTTCAGTAATAGATAATCATCGATGGTCTGATAACAGAATAGTGCAGCCAAGTAGTTGAGAGATCAGTCTACTTATTTCAAGTATGCTACAACACTGACATTATACAGAAATTATGGATTGGCTTGGGCTGGTTTTTGCTCTTGTATTATTAACCATGACAAAATAGTTTGTAAAACAATTGAAAAATATATAATTGGAGCAACATTATGCTTTATTAAATTTGTCGTAAGCGATTATTTGCAGTTTATCGTATTGAAGTTTTGCCGTGTTTGAAGTGCATACAAGAAAAATGGGTGGACTTGGAGATCTACGAAGTCAATGGTCAACGTGGAATCTAAGAAGGACATTTGACCCGGCGACTTTGGCCTGGTCAAGATTGACAATCTTGCGCGTGATTTCGTGGATCAAGTTCCAGCATTGACCCTTCAACCCATGGTCGAAACACTATTGGTAACGAGATCACATCGAACCAAATTTTAAAAAAATAAATTAAAAACCGAATTAATTGAATCAAACTTCTAAATTTAGTTCGTTGGATTCGATTAACTCGATTTGGTTGAATTTTTACTCATCCTTACTTATAAAATTTGTGTCCTCGGATATAATGATTAGGTCCTTTAATAAATAATCAAGAGATCTAATATTTAAATTTTAACTACGGTATATTATAAGAAATTTTTCCTTCAGTAAGAAGCGAGTCTAAAAATGTTAATCATTTGGATAAGTCTCCATTAACGCTTTCTAATTTATCTTGGTGGCCGATAAAAAACTTTCATGGGATCGAATCGATCACTACATATCCGATATTATCCGACCTGATTAATTTTTATTTTAACTTATAAAATTTATAATATATTCTTATTTTTTAAAGTGAAGGGGTGTTTTTGATAGAAGACAAATCAATATTCAATAGTGCCGGACCAACTCCCGTTACGAACTCCAGTTTGGCAAGTCCCACGTTTCGGAGATTTATAACGGGACCATAAAACAGTAGGCGTTATATTATTCGTATCCGAACCCCCTCCCCTCAGGGCTCAGGCTCCTCCTCGCTTCGCCTTTCCGTCCAAAAACCGGAGCGCGATGGCGAGCTACGGCGGCCTTCTCCGGCGCTTCCCCTCCGTGGTCCAGCGGGCCCGAGAAGGCGTCCGATCTGCACGCAAGTCCCTGGTTCGCTTCGCCCGGCCCCAGGCCTTCGCCGTACCGGCCGACGACGAAACCGCTGCCGTCCGCGCCGTCCGAAACCTCCGCTCCTTCCGCTTCCATTACGCCTTCCTCCTATGGGTTCTCCTCCTCGCCTCCCTTTTCCCCCGTCGCCGCCACACCATGCTCTTCCTCATGGCCGCCTCCAAACTCGGTCTCTTCTTCGGCGCATTCCTCAAGGTCTTCCCCAATTCCGCTCTTCTCCGACGCATCGTCGGACGAAGAGTTATGGGCGCGCTTGTGGCCTTCGTGATCGTGGCCGAGATCGTGGCGACGGAAGCTGTGCTGCAGTTTTTGCTGGCGATGGCCGTCGGCGTGCCCTTGGTGCTGCTCCACGCGGTGTTCCGAGTGCGGGACGACTTGGCGACTGACGTCGTCGAGACAGCGGCGGTTGCTAACGGTGGAGAATTTCGGCAGATGGCGGAGAAGGAGAAAAAGGAAGATCTTGAATTGGGTTCTCAGCGACCGTAGCCATAATAATTCTGTACGATTACTAAATCCCTTTCTTCTTTTTACTTTGCTATACTTGTTTCATGTATACGTACCCAAATTATAGTCTTTATAAGCAAAATTGAGTCTGTGAAATCGGAGAGAAAGCAGCAATTAGTGATGTTCAATCTTGGAAAACTAAGCATTTCTCTTTAGTTGTTGTTGTATAAGCAAAGTTCAAGCTATGTTAGAATTTATGCTTATATTTCTCTGGTTTAGTCTAAGAATTAAAAAAGCAATACTTTGTTCTGATTTCCTCGTGATCTTTAGTAGGATTAACCGATTGTTTTTTCTCCAAGTCTGTCTGTCGAGTTGCTTTATTTTTCAAGCTTTGGACGTTGTTGAGAATTCTTGCCTTCCACGAGACTAGAGAATATTTCTGGCCTGAAGCTTTTGTCTAAAGGAGGAGAAGGATGTTCCAACTTTTGTTTTGATTTTGCTAATACATTTCCTTTGATTCTTATGAATTCTCAAGTAATTAGTTGGTAGTTATAGCTTTCCATCTACTAGCCAAATGAACCACTTGAAGCTTTTCTTGGTAGAACTTATGCAAGCATTACCTGTCAGGCAGAGTCGTAAGTAAAAGAATGATGTGTGCAAATTATTCTACTTCTATTGGTCCAATAAATACAACCAGCACATGTATTACCAGTACAGTGTTGGACTTGAACAAGTAACACACAAAAACTTAAGGAAGTTCCTTTGGGAGAACTACGATAAGAAAATGGCTATATTTTCAAATTGTATCTATAATATGAAAATTCAATCCTCAGTTAAAATATAAAATATCGTATATATATATTGATCCCGCCTAAGATCGTCGTTGGTGAGTCACCGATGAGTTGACGTCGATGTTGACTTGACTGTCAGTCGTCTGACAATGAGAAGAGTTTGTCAGAGATATCCGTCGATGCCTGCGTATGAGTAGGACAGAGAAGAGAGATTAGAGAGACGGTTAGGGAGTTTCCGACGTAGTCTCTGACGCTCAAGTTAGAGACTCGTAGAGTGAAAAATATGAACAGTAATTAGAGTTTATGACGGTGTATGTGCGCGTACCTTTGCATGAGAAGGTATGCGAACCTTTATAGGGTTGCATTGGTATGAGAGTCCACATCTTCCACCCGCTCTGTGTTTCTCGCTACATTACCTCTTTTATTAGCCATTTACTCCCATTTATTTAGAGTAAATGATCACGTTTTTCTCGTTCTTTGTGAGGTAACTGCTACGTTATCCACGTTCTTCGTGCGCAACATTTATCACCTCCAGATTATGCGGAGGGAACTATTTGTGAACCAGAGAATCATGAAGAGTTAGGAAACCATGATGAGTCGGGGGCCTGCTAGGAGCCGAGACTTGCTGAGAGTCGAAGGTTGTGTGGACCCGGAATTTGCTAGGAGCCGAGACTCACTGAGAGTCGGTGGTTGTGGCTCACTAGGAGCCGGGACTCGCTGAGAGTAGGAGGTTGTGTGGAGCTAGGGCTCGCTTGGAGTTAGGACTCACTTGGAGCCGGGGCTACAAGGAGTTGGGAAGCCGTGGAGAGTCGGGGCTTCAAGGAGTCGGGCCTATGCCTATTCTACTTTAATCGAATTGTTAATTTTTTCTTGACTTCTCGGCTACGTGACACCCCCTGATTATTTCTCGTATTATATATATATATATATATATAAAGAAACGATATGTTGCACGACTTACATCGCGTGACTCGTCCGCAATAGCGATCCAGTCACCTGGAATTGATCTAAGCGTCTGATCCAAATGTATAGTTAGTTTTTTGTTGTTGTTTTTTTTTAGCTCGAAGTTAAGCCAATAAAATTTTGCCTTTAGAATTTAGAAATTGGACTATAGTACTCAAGTTAAAAAAAAATAAAATGAAAAAAATTTAGGTGCTCATGGGGTATATGATATTTGAGGTATAATATTTAGGTTTAGAATTTTTTAAAAAAATATTTTTTAAAAAAGAAAAAGTCGACATACCTAAAAATTGAGGCGTCTGAATCAAATCCAGATATCTCGAGCACCCCGTCGTGCATAATTATGGATGGATGAGTCGCACAGTATATCACTGTTATCTATATATATGCTGTGTGTTTGGGATTTCATTCACTACTTTAATTCAGACGTTTGGAAATGATTCAGGTATCTATTTTTTTTCTGAGATAGGTGTCTGTATTTTTTTAAATTTTAAATTTTAAATATTAAATTTTAAATATAGTACATTATCTTTTTTTTTTTAACTTAATCATTGTAATATAGTTTCTAAATTCTAAAAATAAAATTTTATTAATTTTTTTTAAAAAAAAACCTATACAAAATAATTCAGACTCCTAAATCACATTCAGACACCTATGTCACTGTAAAGTGAAACAGAAAACGAGTCACGGACAAGTAGTCGGACATCCTATCAAATATATATATATATATATACATGCACTTTACTTTCAGTTTTTCGTTGATCCACTTTATTGATATTTTGATCAGGATTGTTTGTTATTTTAATCCTTGACAAATAAGAGGGGAACCAAGCACTGCCCATCTTAAAATAAGTGTAAGACCTATTAAAAGGTGGGGAAGTAGTTGATTAAGCACTTTCAAAGTTCAAACTGAGATGTCGAAGTTAATGCGTCAAGAAAAGTAAGAAAATGGTCCTTTAGAAAAAAGAACTTTTTTTTAGAACAAGGAAATCTGATGCCTGGA
>JBBUKS010481084.1:0-16565 GCA_038050645.1 Hedychium gardnerianum
CTCTTGTGAAAATAAATGAAAGAAGGGTGCTTTTGACGATTCCAATACAAAGGTGCGCCATTTTGATTTTTGCTCAATTTTTTTCTTCTCCTTTCTAAATCTCTAAATCTACTATTTGAGTTTGAGGTTGTAACGTAGCAGTTAGATGAGGGAAATCGAAGGAGCAGGAGTCCAAATTTTGCCACATGAGTCCCAATTTTGCCAATTTATCGATTCAATGTTATGTACGCATGCACAGATAAATTATTTTGATAATGGAAAGTTGAAACATCAAGAAGACTGAAACAGTGATCGGAACTGAAGAGTAGAACTGCCATCGATCCAATTCGAGCAACAAGAACATAAATTTGAAGTTGATAAAGTAGATATTTGTTTCTGCGAGCATGTAGATTCAGAGAAAAGGAGCTCAGAGAGAGAGAAGGATGCAATGCAACCTCATAGTCTGCGGCCGTAGCCACCGCCTGGGCGAGACGGGAAGGTGGGCGGCGCGGAGGCCTCGGCCTGCTTCTCGACGCCGGGGAGGTCGGGCATGCCGAGCGACGCGAGCATGTCGAGGGTCTCCTTGTCGACCTCGATGCGGTCGACCTTGATGGCGGACTCGTCGGGCACGAAATCCATGCGGCGCTCGCGTTCCTCCTCCTGGAGCTTCAGGGAGATGCCGCGGACGGGGCCGCGCTGGATCCGGCGCATGAGGTGGGTGCTGAACCCGGCGATCTTGTTGCGGAGCCGCTTCGAGGGGATGATGGCCACCTCCTCCAGGATCTTCTTGTTGGTGTGGAAGTCGAGGGTCATCCTCGAATAGTAGCGCTCGATGACTTGTCGGGAAGACTTCTTCACCGTCTTAGTCCGGACGCGACCCATCTCGGCGGCGATGCGTTCTTCTTCTCCGGTGGGATTAGGGTTCTCGGTGGCGGCGCCGTTTCGATTCCTATCGGGTTCATAAATAGGATCGGCATGGGAGGCGGCGTTAGGGTTTTTAACGGCGTTGGGTCCTGGCTCTGTTTTTCTTTATTTTGTTATTTACCCCTTATATTTTATAATAATTGTCAAAATGCCCTTAATATCTTCTCAAAAACTGACTCACGAGCTTCTTCCTTCTGCTTCTGCCTTTGACCGTTTGGTACCAAATCAGAGAGGAAGAGGAAAAAGAAGAGGCGGCCGCGACGGCGATGGAGACCTCGACACAGGAATCGCCGGCCATCCCCAACGTCTTCACGTTCGACTCCCCCCACCCCGTCTACGCCATGGCGTTCTCGCCTTCCTCCGCCTCCCCCCGGCTCGCCCTCGGTTCCTTCATCGAGGACTACTCCAACCGCGTCGAGGTGGTCGGCTTCGACGAGGACGCCCTCGCCTTCCGGCCCGATCCTGCCCTCTCCTTCGACCACCCCTACCCTCCCACCAAGCTCATGTTCCACCCCCTCTCCCTTCCCCTACTTGCCTCGGCCTGCGACTCCCTCCGCCTATGGGGCCTCGGACCCGACTCCACCGAACTCCGATCTGTCCTCGACAATGGCAAGACCAGCGGCTACTGCGCCCCCCTTACCTCCTTCGACTGGAACGACGTCGAGCCCCGCCGCGTCGGCACCTCCTCCATCGACACCACCTGCACCATCTGGGACGTCGACCGCGGCGCCATCGAGACGCAGCTCATCGCCCACGACAAGGAGGTATACGACATCGCCTGGGGCGAGGCCGGCGTCTTCGCTTCCGTGTCTGCTGACGGATCCGTCCGCATGTTCGACCTCCGCGACAAGGAGCACTCCACGATCGTCTACGAGAGCCCTCGCCCCGACACCCCTCTTCTCCGCCTCGCGTGGAACAAGGTCGACCGCTGCTACATGGCCGTCACCACCATGGACAGCAACCGCGTCGTCGTGCTCGACATCCGCTCCCCGGCAGCCCCCGTTGCCGAGTTGCAGAGGCACCGCGCCAGCGTCAACGCCGTCGCGTGGGCCCCGCACGCCGCGCGGCATATTTGCTCAGCGGCGGACGATGGCGAAGCCCTAATTTGGGAATTGCCGGCTCCCGTTACCGTGTCTGGTTCCTCGGCAACCGCGACAACCGCAGTGGCGTCGGAAGGGATAGATCCTGTCCTAGTCTACTCGGCAGGTGCTGAAATCAACCAACTGCAATGGTCTTCTGCACATCCTGATTGGATCGGTATCGCCTTCTCCAACAAGGTGCAGCTGCTTAGGGTTTGAAATCCTAAAAAGGCAAGCTTATCTATGCATCCTTATATCCCGATTTAAATTGGTTGCATGAAGATCTCCTTTTTCTAGTTCATGAGTAGTTAGCGAAAAGAATATTTGATTTGTGGATGTGGACAAATTCATCAACACTTACTATTACTTGATCACTTTGCAGTTTTCTCTTTAGCAAAGTGTACTTTGAGGTACATCTTGGAGTCCTACTCTTACTTTTTCTTTTAGGTGGGAATTGACTAGGATGCGATTTCCTTTTTGGTCTCTGTCATTTCATAACCATGAGATTTCTCCAGCAGTTCCAGTTGTTGAGACCTAAGTTTCAATATAAATAACTTAGTTCATAATTCCCCTAAGATTACTGAGTATCCCACCATGACATTTAGAAGGATGAATTCCTCATAAACTCAATGCATTTTGAGTAGCTTTCAGAATCTTGTTTTGTTGTCTACTTGTAGGTGGGAGGGGGATTCTAGTGAATAAGAGCTCATAAGTAAGAGGCAAATAAGTGCCATTCCCAGGAATTTTTGTTTGTTCAACTTGGATATTGTTTACTTTTTGATTCACAGAGATGCAGTGGGAAGGGAATTGGCAACTGCTTTTAGATGTGGCTGCTAATATGATGCTTATAGGAAAATATGCAATTTTGTCATAGTAAATTAGGAGGAAAAGGTACTTAGATGGTGTTGGACCTCACAAGTTATGATCTTACTAATGATAGATAGCATCATTGATATGGGCAGTCATGAGCTTGAAATGCTTGGTTAGTTACATTTAGGGGAAAAAAATCCTAGAAAGGATTCCCAAGCAGTAGCTAACAGTAACTGATGATTAGCTTTTGATAAATTTTATCACATTTGATCTTTGGTTCATGGAGCCCCCTTTCTCCTGTTTGCTGTTGTCTTTAGTTTTCTGTATTACTTATCAATTAGGAGAAAGTTGCTGCATGAGTTCACATGTCCGAGTCGTGGAAATAACCTCTTGCAAAATGCAAGGTAAGGTTGCGTATAATTGACCCAATGTGGTCCGACCTTTCCCTGGGACACCGCATTGGCGGGAGCTTCGTGCACCGGACTGTCTTTTTTTAATACTTATCAATTAATTACAATTGGGGTTTTGGGTATTCTCTTTAAATTCTAATGTGCTCAGGATAGTTAATCAATCCCATTAGTCCTCAAGCATAATTGTGATACCGGAACTAAATGACAATGAAATTATGCAATAGAGTAGATAATAATCTTCTATTTGGTTAACCTTGGATAAGCTGGATGGTAGCTTGAGCTCTACTGCATTGCAGCAAGGGATGATTGAGATTCATGATAATTTTGGTCATGTTTAACCTATATTTAAGATTACTGTTAATTGTTTTCAGATATTCCAGAACTCTGTAGATGTTGAAGTCTAGGATACCTGACACAGGTAAGTTTTGAATACTTAAATCCATACTTGATTCTCACTTATCGAGTTTATAGATTGTGGAAATCTAAGATGCTCCACATTTAACAGACACAAGAACATCATGCAAGGCAATGTATCTTGTGTAAGAGAAGATTCTAATTCAAATACTCCATCATATCTTTGAAGCTTAACCACAATTTAGCCACCTTTGTCAGCTGAAAAAACTAAAATGGTTCTGTTCAGAGTAGGAAAGCCTTAGCCTTTAACTTACCTCTACTGAAAGACATAATTCTTATTTACTTGGACACGGGACAATTATTTTATCGATTAGAAGTTTGGTTCTAATACAAATAGATGAATAGGCGGCTTTCACATTGTTTTAACTGCTAAAGATTTTGGCTGGCACGGTGTGCATTAAACAAGATTTATGATCTTGCAACATGTTCTGAGTAGCCATCCTATGCTATGCTTCCATCAAATCTCATTAAAAATTTTAGAAAAGATGTTGAAAACTTTCATGTGAAAATAGTCAAGCTTTCCAGATACATGCATGAAAAATAAGACTATTTGCAGTTTTCTATGGTTAATGCACCAATTCCGCGCATGATATCTCTACCAGATTAAGATAGCCTAGTTTACCCAGAACATTTAATTCTTCTCTCTGCAAAGAATCGTTGTTACCTAACTGCTATGTATTATTCTTTTGGACAGACGACTTGATGCTAGAACACTTTTTAAGTATCACAAATTTGCTCTTTATCTCGTTGTTCTTCAGAGATCATTTTAGTTTTCCATTTTGTGCTACATCATGTGAGACAAATAACATGTGATATTAAGGTTTTGCATTAAATCCGACTGACAGTTATCTATTCCTTCCCTTTCAGTTCTGTGGAGATGACTTGGAGATTTCAGGTAGCAGCTTGCCATGTTTGAATCTCCAGCAATCAATTTCTGTACCGTTAATGCCATGAACAGAGGCCTGCTACACTCTCTTGAATCTAAGATAGTAGTCTTGTGAATCACATAGTCGAATCTCATTTGAACTAGATAGATAATATTATGCACTCTTTACACTAGATTATCGCTTGTTTATCTATTTGTAACTTGTTCCTCCTGTGTATGGGAAATGCAAACTCTGTTCGACTGGCTGGTCATATAACCAATTAAAGTTCTTGATGATGGATCCAATCTTGCTCCTCAGCTATTCATAGTTGTTGGAGAATGTCTCGGATGAGCTGATGACTAGTGCATGAGGCGCTGTCATCATGAGGTCTGGGGGTCAAATCCTGGCTAGTAGTCAGGTTCCTGCCCCCTTTATGCACTAGTCACTGTTCGGGCTAGCTAGACTAGCCTCCATGATTTACCTCCTTCGTGTTGATCCTGGGATGGACTGGCGGGGGCGTTGGGGGCGAGCGTTTCGCTTTTTTATCATCATAGTTGTTGGAGAATCATGAAGTCATGCAGTGTCTTGTGTAGTTGCCTACCAGGTCGTCTTGTGTAGTTGCCTACCAGGTTTAAGACGATGACAAAAGATAAAATGTTTGTCCAGTTTTCATCCATTTATTTTAGGATTAATATAGAGAAGTTAAATTATAAATGATTACTCGTTCGAACAATGATTAATATATAAGAGAACAAAAATTTAATTATTAATGAAAATTTAATTTTCAGATCTTAGAATAACAATATTCTATAAATACTCACTATCAAAAGAAAACGGTCATCCTACAAGGTTTAAGAAAAACTATAATGGGGAACCAGAGGTTATGAAGATATTAATGTCCTGGAAGGAAATAGCATCGAAAGAGGATAATAAAATATCATAGAAAAATATAAGATTTTTTTTTATATATATAATCAAGGTGTTGAAATTTCGTCTAATTAATTATAAAAAGTAATAGTTTTTTAATTTTGATTTCTCAAAATTTCTTATATTAAAAAAAGAGTTAAAATAACGTTTAATTCTATTTTTATTTTAAAAATATTTTTATTTCAATATTATTGTAGTAAAATGTTAAAATAAAACTTAATTAAAAATATGATAAATAGAGAATCAATAATCAACTTCGTCAACGACGCGGTGCGATTACCGCAGCAATACCTCCGCTACCTACTGTCGCGTGTCGGCGTCTTATCCAACCCGGGGTCTTCGAACCTGCGACGCTCGCATCGCCACCACCACAAAACCATCGCCTTCCCTCAAGCAGCACTCCGAAGGCCGCATCGACCATCCATGGCGCTCCGTTACGCCTCCGCTCCGCCGCGACTTGGCTCCGCCACTGTCGCTCCGCCTGCCCGCCGCGTCCGCAGCACCGCCTCCGTTCTCGCGTCCGCATCGGCCTCCATCCCCAAAGCCCGCTTCGTCGCCAAGCGCACCGAGTCTGCCACCGTTCAGCAACTCCAGCGCCCTCTGGGTACGTGTAAAATATCTTCTTCTTTTTTTTGCCTTTTGTGCATCTTGGTCAAAGAGATGACAGACCCTCTTTCTCGCTTTGGTTTGGGGCTACTGGTCACAGCGGAGTACATGAGCCTGCCGGCCAGCCAGTATTCCGTGCTGGACGCGGAGCGGATTGAGCGCATAGACGACAAAACCTTTCGCTGCTACGTGTATCGCTTGAAATTCTTCTCGTTTGAGGTCTGTCCCGTCCTCGTCGTGCGCGTCGATGAGGAGCCCAACGGATGCTGCATTCGACTGTTGTCCTGCAAGGTATTCGACGATTCTCTCTCGTTTTTTTCCTTCTATTTTTTCCCTTTTGTCTTCGATCTTGATCGAGGTTTTGAATCTGTTACTGTAGTTGGAGGGATCGCCGTTGGTGGAAGCACAGAACGATAAATTTTCAGGTACGGACCAATATGTTCCTATAACATTTTATATTTTTAATCTTTTAGTATTACTAATAAATTTAAGAATTTAGTGGGACAGTGCTTGATCTTGCATGATTATAAAATTGCTTTTGGACTGCTATTTGTTGGATGAGAAACCATCCTTCTCCTTTGTTGTTCTACAATTGCAGCTCATGATTTATTTTTCCCTGTGCCATCAGGTTTTTTACAAAAAAAAAAAAATGATTAATTAGGTTGGGTAACGTCGGACCTGGGGTGACCGGTCCAGCCCCATGGAAGTTTCTCACCGGCCATTAGGGTAAATCGAGAAGCACTAAAGGAGAGACCCATCCAAATAGCCAACATTCTTAGGTCCGCTTCTCACTAGAGGAAAAATTTCCTACAGTGCGCTGTATTTGAGATTCGAACCTTAGATCTCTTGATTATTTATTGAAGGGTCTAACTATTGCACCATGGTCCTGGGGGCAAGACATAATAAATCTATTTGGCCACCCGGTTTTTCACGTACATAGTTATATTTGCATTGTGTTTGTACTATGCATGACAGTTGGATGGTCATCTCCCAAAGAAATCTACCAAGTACATTATATTAATGAGAATCAAAATTTGTAAGTAAGGCAGATTATGCTATTAACATATCTGAGGTGGTAAATAGCAAATTGAGTTAGACTACTGAATATAGAAAATCTTAGAAAAATTGAGTGACACTATTGATTATAGGTAATCCTTTTTCTACACAAAAGGTTAAAGTAAGTGAAATTAAAAACATAAATGCATGATAATTATGCACACATTATCTTAGAAAATTAGCTAAATAATTGTCAGTGTAATTTTTAGTGCAATATATGTAAATTCTAATAGATGCATGTTTATATATGCTTGAATGTGGAGGACATTATGGATCACGAGAGTAGATAGTTGCCAAATCTTTCTACCGGGCAAAGATGTATGTTTGAGGAATTATCTTGGGTTGCTTAATTTTAAATAAATAACCATCTAAGTGTTAAATCAAGATTCTGGATGAAAATTTTTGCTGTGCCCATTTGAAGGGAGATATTTTAGCTTCAATCAATTGATGTGGGTTTTATAAATAATGTTGGAGTTCTAAAATTTCAGTACTTGAGCAATATGCAGTACTCATCATCAACTTTGTATAAATTTGAGTTATAAGTGTCCAGAAAGTGTGTTTTTTCAAATGAGAAGCTGACTTTATGTTTGCTTAAGAGAAAGTAGAACTGAAGAATTGTTAGTGAATAAGCATTGGAATGATTTGCTGTTCAATTAGCTATTACCTGGATGGCATTTATTAATGGGAAGAATAGAATTAAAAGGAAAAGGTAGAAATTTTAAAAGTTAGCTAAATAAGTTTAGTTGATAACATTTATCATTGGTTTGATGCCAAGGCTTGGAAAGTTAATAGGTATAATGTACCCTACTATTTTTTGGAAACTTGTGGATGCCGAATGGTATGATGTAAATGGCAGGTAATTCAAGCATATGGATCTTATATTGTATTTGCGATGTTGAGTGCAATTACAGTGGACAGATAATTTGCAACCTGTGTATATGTTAACTGGTCAAAAACACCCGAGTTAGGATTTTTTTCCCCACCTGAAGTATCTCATTGACCAGTTAATATAAGATTTAACTCAATTATGTTTTGGCTTCTGAATATTTTCTTGGCAAAGTTTGGAAGCATGCTTCTGAATTGAATTATTAAATGGCCTTTCAGGAGACCTTTGACTTTGATTTGGTGTGGGAATGCAGCTTCCATGGTGAATAGAATATCCTGCAGTGATGGTTTACGCAACTCAACTTTTCAGAAGCTTACCACAGATACAGATATTGAGGTCAATTGCCTAACCCTAATATGTTGTCATACAAGATTGCATATTTCCTAATATTTCTGAAGCATGTGATGTCTCTGTGACATTCAGGTGACTATTGACATCCCTTTTGCTTTACGAATGTTACCTGTAGAAGTCTTTGAATCAACTGGTAGACAGGTGCTTGAACAGGTACTAAGAGCAATGCTTCCACGATTTTTAGCACAGGCAAGTTGAAGTTCTATGAATGCTTCCATAGTTCCATTTGCAAATATGTCAATTTTTTTCTGACCTTTTCACAGCTTTGTTGGAATTCTACCTTCTTAAAAGTTAGTGAGCTTATTATTCTTGAGAAAAAAAAAATCTTGCTATGTTTAAACCAGATATTTTGTCAACTATGAAGGATCAATGCAAATAAATAAGTAAATAAATAAAAATATAATATTTGATATAATTAAAACCCCCACGATCAACATAGAGCTTCATCTCTTGAATATAACCATTCA
This sequence comes from Hedychium gardnerianum, assembly GCA_038050645.1. Classification (NCBI taxonomy): domain Eukaryota; kingdom Viridiplantae; phylum Streptophyta; class Magnoliopsida; order Zingiberales; family Zingiberaceae; genus Hedychium; species Hedychium gardnerianum. The sequence goes on from JBBUKS010481084.1 coordinate 8,776, forward strand.
CTATCAAAGATAAATCACAACCTTTCATAATAATTATCAGATGCATATTAGTCTCCGGAAGTAAATCACAAATGACAAAACGAAACAAAAACTCAGAATCACTGAATCTGAATTATTGAAAAACTGCATTCAATATCACTCTATATTGATGAACTATAATGTGTCAGAATCATTCAAGATGAATCACTGTGAACATGTGTGATAAACCACAACTTACTTGCAAATGTGATATTTTCACAATTCAAATGGAGTGGTTCGGTAGCGCTTACATGACGGACTTCGTAGAAGATGACTGCTAGCATTGTGGATAAAGTGAAGATTCCAGCAGTGCAGTTGTAAAAAGGGAGTTGACTACACATTGGAGGGAAAAATATATTCATTTAGGATGAACTAACATATATTTAAACCAGTTGAGTGAGCTAAAGTTTGATTCTATCCAACCAAATTATCTTAGAAAAGTCTATTCCTCAGATTGCTATTTGTCATGAATCTAGCCACTTCCAATATGAGATTAATTAGTGCAACTAAGCAAGGTTGTAGGATAGTACAATCCAATTACCTGATCACGACTTCAATTACGTTGTTCTTTACTCTCCCATGTTTCCAAAGGGCAACCATAGCTCATGCAACTAATACTTAAATTTATAATAAACTGTCACTTAGGAGTTGACCATTACTTCCCTCATCATATATTATTTTTTATAGAAAGAAAATCAATAGACAAAAATTCAAACTCATTGAGTGTTGATGGTGATCAAGCCCATGTTGGACTCATGGGCAGCAGCGGTGTATGTCAGAGGAGGTAGGGAGATCTGTAAATTAGGAAAGACAAATTCACACACACTCTTTCCTGATTTCTCTTCTCAGCTAAACAAGATTGAGGACTCTCTCCCTTCTCTATTTTTTTCCATACTTTTTTCGGTTTTGCCCTCATAAATAGGCCCTTAATGATTTCTATCCTGTATAATCAACTTCTTAGAGACATGCTACATCTTTCCCGATCATGTCCGCTTCGTATGGTCACTTCTTTGTAGCTCCATGAACATGTATGTTTCTTACGGTCACCTTTTTGTAACTCCCAATAGTTATCTGTCTAAAGTGTGAGTTCGAAATCTGGAGTTTTATAGTTCACCTTCTCATCAGGAGATGTTGGTTCTTACTTCTTACTTTTCTGAGGTTCGCATTGTACATTTTTTGGTAATAGCAGTGTTGAATTTTATCTTCTTCCGAGATAAAAAATAAAAAATAAAAAATAATTGGAGCTTCAGAACGTCAGATACTATAGTCTTCAGTATCCTTCAAATACGAGTTAAGAATCTGAAGCTCAATCATTTTCTTGAAATATAAGATTATAGGTGACATGACAAATTACTGTAAAGGCTGGTTAAAACCTAAACTCATGTATGATCTATGCAGTCGCTAATATCTGCTGGTTTATGTTGAAAATTCAGCTTATTAAAGACTACCAGGCATGGGCATCAGGTGATACATCGAGGCAGCCACTTGGGACCGGCCAAATCTGAAGCCATCAATAGAACTATCCACTTGTCCTTCCCATGTCATTCAAAGAATTCCGGCACGAATCTAATATGTTTTTTTTTTTATATTTGCCTTTGGTGATTTGATCTTTCAGAAATATTGGCAAAAACACGTAGTTTTGTGGTTGCGACTAATACCTACCAACGTCGTGGAAATGTAGGGAACAGTTTGGTGTTTCGAATTGTCTTCAATCAAGATCCTAGTAATTGAGTTTTCTTTGTCCAGAAAAATGCAAGTGCTTGCACCACATGGCGTGTAGAATGAACATGGCAATGAGTTTGAACCTGTAAGAATTAGTTTTATTGCAATCAGAACTTTTGTTTTCTGTTTAAATTGAAGATTTGTAGCTGATTTCTGTTTGAACAAACATGTTGGCTAATATCATGTTATAATAATCTTCCTGAGCTCCGATGAATTCAAAACTGTAATAGGTAGAATTCAAGGTAAAAAAAAAAAAAGTTTTTAAGATCATAAATGTGAAATCTAGACATCGCCTTACTAGATATTTTATCTTGAAAATATTTTTACTTTTAATGCTATTGTAATAGCTATGACTAATTGATAAAACGTGTAAAAGCTAGATAGTTGTGACAATGTATAACACTTAATATAATATTGTTGTATTGCAGCAGCTACTCCAAGATTGATGACAATCCACAAGGTCGAAGGCTCCACATCTTCACACTTTATTAAGTCCTCGTCCAAGCTTCATCTCGTCACCCTTCAAAACCACATGAGTAATCCTTCAAACAAATAACAAACACTTCATTTAAAGCACCTTATAAAACTATGATAAACAAAGGAAAGAAGAATCCAGAGCCAATGTCCATATCGATGTTAAACAGCCCAACTCTATCGTCAAAACTCTTTAGCTCTTATCTCATCGGATGCGCAGCTATTAGCACCGAAGTTTGAGGCTAAATGCAAGTGATTCCACAAGCATTTCTAGGTCAAAATTGAGGGGGAAAGCACAGAGCAGCAAACTAAAATTTTGTTTCAAAAATGTTAAACGAGTTGATGTCAGGTATGCTGCTCTGCAACTGATGCAGCACCAAACTCTTCTAGTGCAAACAACAATTTGTTGATGATTCTGCTTCAAGGACCACTGGTGTTGTGCATCTAGTCATCTAAATCAATACATTGCTTATTCTGATCACAGACGACGGGAATGAAGTCCTTAACTGTAACTCTGTCTTGACCGAGAAAATTACTTGAGCAAAACTCACTTTCGTCATCGTCACTATCGATGTGATTGTGTGTTACGCGGTTCTGGTACCTTCTGCGCTCGAGAACAAACACGTTGAAATAATAGCTTAGTAAGCTTTTCCTCTTTCTGTGAGGAAAACACAAGTAGAGCTTGCTCCAGAGGTTTTTGGCAATAGATGACTGATGGCAATAGATAACAGACTTGAACTTTAGTCGTTCATCTTCGGTCCATGACAGAGTGATTTCCTCACCCATACTTGTGAATCCCCAAGAATGGAAAGCCCGACCCAGTTCTCGTTTCAGTTGTAGTCTCTTTTCGGCAATGTGAAACCTAGTGCACTCCACTGAACCTGGAAAATTGCATTCGCAATTATCTTGCCTACCTCTTCCAATAGCAGCATCGTTAAATGATGGTATATTTTCTTGACCTTCAGGAGGCCAGATTCGTGTACCCAACCATTTCAGTTCTTCGGCAGGATTGCTAGGCACAAAAGGCTGGCCATTCCAATCTGGTAATTCTGCTTGAGAGGACGTGCTGACAGGTATCTCTGCCCGATCCCCAGAAAACCAGTCATGTATGTTATCAAAGTGTGGACTTTGAATTCGATGTTGAACATCATTGGTTGCCTCAACAGTAGCCACCGGATCCTTGCCTTTTTCTTCATCAGAAAGCCATAATAGTTTATGACAAGAATTAGATTCCTTGCCGAGAGGCTGAGGCTGCACATTTAAGATTCTTGCTGTATGTGAAATAACACGATTACCGCTCCCACAAATGGCCAGGTTTCCTTCCTACGAGTGTTATATGGTGTTTTTCAGATCGGCACAAAGTGTAACGTGAAGGAACAAATCAAAAGCTCAAGATGCAAAAAGAAAATCAAATATTCAGTTTTATCAACATCACCACTGTGCACACGTTGAGTTTGAATCTACAATTTGACAGTGATTAAATAGGGCAGTGAACTTGTGATCATCGAGCAACTTCTGAACCAAACATACCAAAGAAATGACAGATATCATTATTTAAATCAAACAAACAGTGATGAACATCAATCCTCAGTTACTTGGAATTTGAAAGCATTGAGATTTATAGAAAATACAATTCCTGCCGGATCATAAAGAGAATTCACTGCCTAATCAATTAAAAACAATTTAATAAACTTTCTAATAAGCTTAAAGTACATACAAAAAGAGTTTAAATGTGTCTAGGAGTATTGAGTATTTGTGTTGTATCAGCTCCACATATCAACTAATTTATATATACCTTTTGTGCCTATTTCCATATTAGCAAAGCAAACTACACGCATAGGTAAGGTCTCTCATTTCATCTTGTAAACATATCGGGGTTGGCTTTTGGGTTCCTCCTTTGTTAATAATAAAAAAACTAGTAAAACAAAAGCTAAGGTGTGGTCTCCTTGCTAGGGGTGACAATATGAACTAGTCCCATTACTTAGCATAGGATTCAATCTAGAGTATTCGAGTATTACAACCATGCTTGTTCCAACTAATAAGGAAAATCTGAATGAAATAAAAGATATCTCTGATTTCTTCAGACCTATAGCTAGCATCTAGCAGTCAAGTATCAAAGGGTACATTACATGTTTTTTATACTAAATTGCATTAAAATTGCAACTTCAAAATTTCTCATGTTTCATTTTCCCTGAGGTTTTCCTTTGCCAAAATTTCATGGTTTGCAATTGTACTCATTACATCGTTCACCAACTTCTAAGGTTCATATCAACTCAACATTTAAATGCTCGACTAACTCTTGATAAATGTTTGCATTTTGTGTGATCTTTTACTTCTCAATGTTTGATTTGTGCAATTTGCAAAATTAGTGAAGCAATATTTGTGGGGTTGATTCACTTCTACAAATCACGTTTATTTTAACACTGGAATTTTGTCCCCTAGCAATAGTTTAACATTGTTAATGACTAGATCTCCTCTTCATAATATATATATATGGTCCAGCTTTATCATTCACATAAGTTCTTAGTACAATCATCTATTATTTCTGTATAATACAACAAATGAGATATAACTTTTAACCATTGTAAGTGAGGTCCCAATGGCTTATACCGTACTTGTTCCAAGTGGTACTCACTGTCTTTGGAAGAACAAGTTATTCATCCATGGAGAATCCCATATTTAGATGATTCAACTGTAACATTCTGTTAGGTACACACAATGATATCAACTGGCCACGTAATTTAAACCATGGCACATTTATTCTGGATAAAGAGAAAAAAAAATTCTGCTATACTCCAAAAGATTCTTCAACTGAGAACTTATTCTCTTGAATCAAAAATATTGATGCTGTTATTTCAAAAATTGTAGAATGAATGTTAACTCATGCAATTTCAACATTATTAATACCAAAAATCAGGATAAAATTCTAACATCTAATTGTTTACATAATAGGTAAATATTTATAGGCATGGACATGGTAAGGTCCTACACAAAGCAATAAAATGAAACTGCCAGATTTTAAAAGCATAGATTTGGCCATCCACAACCTAAACCTAGTGATGATTGGCAAAAACCAGAACGAGAATCTATAACACAAAATACAATGATCCCAGTTTTGTAATCATTAATAGACAAAGTAGTAAATGTCATGAAACCTGAATATGACGCGATGTTATTCTCATGAATGTCGCACGCGTTGTTGATACAATCTTGAATCTCTTATATGTACAAGTCAACAAGTACATATTCTTAGGTACAAGATTCTAGTTCATGAGCTTGGTATTCTTTCTTGCATTCATGTTCTTCCATGTTTTCTATCATTGATAATTTCCACCTTATAAGGGTGTCAACTAGCCTAGTCAATAAGGGCCTATTGGATCCGAAACTCATCTTTATGTAAATGTTGAGATCTCTCACAGTTATCTTTAAAAAAGAAAGAAGATAATTTCCACCATTTCATGTTAGCTCTTCATCAACTACATGTTTTGCCATTATAGCCTTTAAAATAGCTGGATGCGTATTATATAACTGAAAATTCTTAAGCTTGTCAATCTATATAGAGGCTTAGAAATTGAATGCCATTCAGAAATACCTGATTTTTTTCAGGGCTTGTTTGATCAACTACTTTTTGTAGTAATGCTTGCCTAGCCAGAAGTACACGAGCATAGTTCTCCTCAGCTGCAAGATCCTCAACTTTGCAATATAAATTAGGATTTCTTGCCACATATCGTGCCCAAATAAGCATCCACTCCAGAGCTTCTTGCTTCTTCCTCTGACAGATGATTCCTCCATCAACTGAGCTTGTTTCCAACATTACAACACCACGATTATCATCGACATCGGTATCGATCTGATAGTTGCATCCGCTTCCCTTGAAATGTTCTGTGAGTACTTTGGCACCAAAATGATTCTTCCCCGATAATCTCCGAACCCACCGTTCGAGCGCATCCAAGTACTTAACGAACACCAATTTCACCGCCGAACCGCACCTCGAATCCACCCCAATCGCCTGCGCAACCGACGCCCATCCGCAGTCCGCCGAGACCCGATCGTAGCCGCCCATGCCTCGCACTAAGCAGTAGAGGCTCCACAAATCGACGGGCCGCCCGGCGCTCACCATGACCGGAAGCGTGCGGATCTCTCCTCTCCGATTGACCTCCTTCCAGAAAGCCGACAGGATCCGGTCGAAGCGCGCGCTCGACGACTCGCAGCCAACCTCCGGCTTGGAAGCCTCGAGACCGGAGCAGAAGCCGAGGCTTTGGAGCTGGCGAAGGACCTCCGCGACGTCCAGATGGGAGCTCCTGCCTGGGAAAGCCATACGTCCATCGAAGAGAGCAGATTTGAGGGAGCAGAACGCAAAAGATTGAGATTTTTTTTTTCCTCTCCAAATTTATAGAGAGAGAGCGAGAGAGAGAGGAGAGATTTGAACTCTGTTTACCGATCCGATGCGATGCGATTTGACCCGAAATAGATCGATCTATTTCTATTTATAATTTAATGTATAATTTTGGCCAATAAATCCTTAAAATTCAATTTAAGGTATATCAATCTATCTAAAGATTATTTTTTTAAACTAAATGAGTTACGTTATATGACTCGACTAGACGATTCGTATAAAACGAGGTTGTGTGCTAGTTATCGAGTGATGTGGTGGAGACGGCAAAGGCAACGTGGCAAGCCTAGAACTCAGTCAATGCAAAGCCAACTCACAGTCGAACTCAAATCAAACCAGCCTAACTTGTAGTGGAGCTTGACTCGAGTTAGCCCAACTCATCACCAAGCTCAACTTGAGTCATCCCGACTCGCAGCCGAGCACGAATCAAGCCAATCGGACTTAAGCCCGACCTCAAATCAAGCCAATAGGTGGAGCCACACCATCCTAGTCCAACTTGATCTAAGCTCGATCGGAGACTTGAGCATATCTTGATCTCTCTTTTAATTTTTTTTTCGATGTTTTTAATTTTTCTAGAGCTTTTGTCTCCCCAAAAACCTTCGTCATAGCCATGAGCGGAGCTAATGTAAACCTAGTGCTGGGCCAAGAAAAAACAGAGGTTATTCTAGGGTGCTCTGTTGCCTGAGCCTACAAATGGGCGAAGCTAATATAGACCCAATGTCGATGTGGTGCTCTGTTATTCTAGGTTATTCTACTTGATCGGACAGTGGTTGATTCGACCACTAATTTCGACAGTGTGACAACTTGCTGTGTCGATGTCTTGGCCCATGGTTTTCTTATTCTTGTGGAGAAAGAGTCTTGATATAAAACATGCAGGCTGAACACAAACTGAAGTAGGCTCGATGCATGCTGGTTGGACACAAAATGCACCATTTGTACGTTTGGAAGGATCTGAGTCAAGTGATGATTTTTCATATATATTTTTACTTCGTTAATTATATTATATTATTATCTATCGAGTCGAGTGTATAAATCAAATCAAATAATATAAAAATATTAATGTTAAAATTTGAATTCAAAAAATATACGTAATATTTAAATTTTATTTGAAATTTAAAAATATAAATAATTTTCTTTCGAGTTTGATTTAAAATAAAATTTAAGTTCGGTTCGATTTGTTCAA
>JBBUKS010481095.1:0-16565 GCA_038050645.1 Hedychium gardnerianum
GGCATGACACTGGCTGAACTAGGGGCATGGTCGTGCTAGGCACGACCCTGGCATGGGTTTTGCTGGAGCAAGAACAAGGTCATGCCCTTCTCGCTGAAGCAAGGGCACAGTTGTGCCATCCTAGCACAAACCTAGCTGAAGTAGGGGCACGGTCGTGCCCTCCTGGCACGACCCTGGCTGAAGTAGGGGCATAACAGTGCCTATGAGGCATGACCTTGGCTAAAGCAGAGTTGAAGAAAGGGCACGATCGTGCCTGTGAGGCATGACCCTCGCTGAAGCAGAGATGAAGTAGGGGTACGACCATGCATGTGAAGCACGACCTAGCTATTGGGGCTCTACTTTGCTGCTCCAATGTTCATTTTAGCTCCATTTTTGCTCCAAATGTGTCCTATCAATGAAAATAGAGAAAGAACAAATCTCCGAACAACATAGAGTGAAAGTAATACAATATGATGAAATAGGGTGTGAAAATGTAGATCATAATCGATGAATATAAGAAGATATGCGTCGAATAATGCATAAAAGTATATATAATCTATGCACATCGCACCTTAGACTTAAACCTTTGCTTGTTCTCAAGCAAAAACTTGCAATCTAGATTCATGTGGCAATGAGATGCATCATAATCCCTAATGAGTCATGTTAGTCCTATCCTATAGTTTCATTGGTGAGCATGATACAAAGTTTGAGAATAACCTAAGTTAAAGTTCTCCGTGCTCAGTGTGATGAGTGACTTAACATTTCAAGTTTCAACTCCAAGCCAAGTCAATTCGTCATCTAACCGTATTCCTTGTGCTTCCGGCGATAGACATTTACCTGCCACACGCATGATTCATCTTTTTCAAACTACATAATGTCTCAAAGGATAGCTTAGATCAATAGAAACATAATATTTATTTTTCCAGTAACCTAACTCGGTCTCATAGGGGCAACTTATTTATTTCCACTCATGACAACTATTTTTTATTCCCTTTTTTCCCCCCTTTCAAGATGTAGTGTTATGTAGCATTAGAATAAGTAGAAGGAAATTTTGATTTTTTCAAATGAATTGACGTGATCCGAGTTTCTCCAGTAACCAAAATATAATTAAAAAATCACATTAAAAACATAAGTACTAGTCCAGTTCTATGAATCATGACTATTTTTAGATGTATCTACTATCAAAGTCAAGCATAGTATAATGAAATTCTAAAACTAGGCAAGTTCTCAAACTTTTTAAAGAAAAACATAGCTCACTTCATGCTAGGTAGAAAAAATTAGCTCACTAAGCATACTAGCACATATATCACAACAGATGAAAGTCTAGATACAAGCATGCTAGATTTTTTGCAAAAAAACAAACCATGATATAATGTGAAGATGATGCAACTAGAAACTTTTATTATTCAAAAAGAAATATAATGGGAACTAACAGATAACCCAACATATATATATCCTTTTAGACTTAAATCTTTCATTATCCCAATGAAAACCAAAAATATAATGTGGAGGAGCTTTGAAATGAGAGAAGTTACCAAGTAATGCGCACAAAGCATCTAAATCATTCACTCCTCTATCTGGAAATCGCAATCCTCCTAATCTTTGAAACCTACAAAAAGAAGGTTAGACGAGAAAAATTGAGTAGAGGTTATGGGTTAGGAAAAAGAGAAAAGAAAAATTTAAACAAAAACAAGAAAGAACTTGAGTTGTCTCCCAAGAAGCGCTTGTTTACGGTCATAAGCTCGACCCCTTATTAAGTTCACCAATGAGGTATCATCTAAACCTCGATCGTAGAGGAGTAAGATATTTCAAAACCCTCTTACCCAGGGTTCTAAGTCTCTCCACAAATATGCTCATCATAAAAGGTTCATCACAAGATCATCCATGTGATTCTTGTGCAAAATACATCCTGCCACAAAATTGTCGAAAAAATTGGTTAGTAGCTTTAGATATATCAAATAAAATTTTACCAATACCAATCATGAAAGTGAGCAAATCATCGAACATGGTTGCATATGTAGATAAGAAAAGCTCTGGCTCCGTTGGTGGTGCCACTAAAAAAGGTGTTTCTTGGGGTTTTGTCTCTATTACACAAGTCCCTACACTTTCATCAGCAACAAATTCATTACCTGTAATATCCATAGTTTCAAGTGGTTGTGTGACACATGGAAGTGATTCTTGGGTTATTGCTTCCACAGAACAATCCCCTACACTTCCATCCACAACATCATCATAAGCAGGATTGAATATATCAACATCAAAATCAGCAACAAGAGTATCAACAATATTGGTAGACACAACTAAATCTTCTTCTTTAAGTAATTCCTTAGTGCCTTTTTCCTCTACGCCCTGGCTGACTCGAGTTGCAAAAAAAAATTCCATCAAAGTTTCTGAATCTTTGAGATTTGGAGGTATTTGAATTAGAGTAGTGCATTCCTTTGTCAAAGTTCCAATTTCATGTTTCCCAAGCTCGTCTTCATTATCTTTACTCATCCTAGATACCTCCCAAGCTAAGAGTCGAGTCGACATTTTAGTGCATAATGAGTCTATATTAATGCACTTAACATTCATTTGCTTGATATCCTCATGCATTTGAGCTTGTGAGGCTTGGATGTTTTCTGCCATTTTCAAAATTCTGTCCATTTGGGACAAAGATTGAACTTCCATACCTTGTCCATAGTTGCCTTGTCTCTGATTGTGGCAAAAACAATTTTGGGGGTTCCTCCATCTACAGCTTTGAGTGTACGAATATGATGAGATCATTACATTGAACTTTTTACTGAGATTGTCTAATGATGCTTCCAAATTGTGTATCTTGATGCACTTGTCGATTGTATGACCTGTTTCTTCACAAGTTTCGTAATAATATTATCCCGGCCACTGATAGTAGTTGGGGAAGGTACCCCATTTTTCTCCATGTATTCCATATGAACGATCAATTAATATTGGACAATTATTATTCGCATGACCTGTTGCACCACAAGTTTCACAAAAGATATTAATAGAATTCACAACATTTATTTGGTCAAACCTTTAAATTAGAGCATCCATCTTTGCGTTCAAGGAGAACATGTCCATCTCAAAGATTATAGTTAGAACAGAATAGACATCTAATAATGCAAATCTAGCATAAAAAAGAAAAGAAAAAGTCTAGATTAACTAAATTGTTAGTCAACTAATGTTAATCGAAATTGTCCCGACAATGATGCCAAAAACTTGTTATGCTCCTACAAGTGCACAGTTATATCTTCAGTAATATAAAAGATTATCGATCGCACAGGGACTATTGATTGAGCACTAGTTGAGTTCGCAAAGGAAGTTATCTAGACAATCGAAGTTGGTTGAAATTCATGAACTAGAGTTTGAGAAGAGAGAGAGAGGGAGAGAGAGCAAGAGAGAGAGAGAGTCTTGAGAGAGGAGATGAGAGAGAAGATTGAGAAGTTGGCTATGGGGAGAATGGTTCTAGAGTTTCGATTTCATTATGATGTTAGTTAATGTCCCTAATAAATATTCATCTCCTTATTCTCCATGCTTACATTCTTGTAGGGATTTTAATTAGATTTCCAAAATTGAATATCATTAGAATGTCCTAGCAAGGAATAGCCCCCTATGTCAAGTCTTTTAACCTAGAAAGTGGGTAAGTATCGATGCTCTTTGTCACTAAGGGTATAGTAAGTTCGGTTGAATGAGTATCCTTTGTCACTATGGATTTCCCGATTATCCAGTCTAATAGCACCCTCAACATAGAGTCAAATCCCTTACTTCTACATGCATTCTTCACACACACATTTCTTCAAACATGTAGTAGACACAATACACATAGAACAAGTCATAAACACTTCATTAAACAAGGAAATGGGCTTATACATAGTTCATACATCAATCACACATCATAATTACTCCCTACATCCTAGAAATGAGAGAATCTACTCCGTTGCAAGGGAATAAAACCAAGAGACGAAGAAAATAGCAAACTATAACTTAATACATGAAAATAGAGAGAAGAGAATGCTTATCCATGAAGTTTGGCATCATTGGAGGTATTCCCTTGCTTTGGAGGTGGACGGATCGTCAAGGAGGAGGAGATGGAAGCTCTAGGATTTCCCTCTAAGGGAAGGAGAGGGGTTGAACCCCAAACCCCAGATTTCTTCAAAGAGGGGGGAAAATCCCCTTTTATAGTGTTAGGGCATAGACCCTACCTCTAGGGCACACGGTCATGCCTGGAAGGCACGACCAGGGCCTGGGTTTTTGTCTGGCTGAAGGCACGACCATGCCTATGAGGTACGACCCCTGTCTGAGGAGAAGGCACGACCGTGCCTAGATGACATCGTCGTGTGTTGAGGACACACTGGAAGCAAGGCAAGGTCGTGCCTTTTGGGCACAACCCCTATCTAAGGTCTCCTAGGAAGCTAACACGGTCGTGCCTCTGGGCATGACCATGGCCTTGGTTTCTGCTGGGGCTGAGGCACGACCATGCCTCTAGGCACGGCGATGGCCTTGGCCAAGGCTGCTCTTCTTCCTGCTCTGCTTCCTACTTTGCTTTTTGCTCTGCTTTTTGCTTAGTTCTTCGTTTAAGCTCCATTTTGCTCCAAAACGTGCCCTATCAATGAAAATCAATAAAGAGCATATCTCCGAATGAAATAGGGTAATTATGCTGATAAAATAATGAAATAGGATGCGATAATGTATATCATAATCAATGAATACAAGAAGATGTGCATCAAATAATGCAGAAAAGTATATATAATCTATGCACATCATATATTCATGCCCTCAAACATCAATGTGATAAATTATATTGAGAGTTCTAATTTTTTCAACTCAATTTGGGCATGAGAAATTATGTCAAAAGCTCATTATAAGGGTTACAACGATGATACTCACTAACTGACACCACAACGATGATACTCACTAACCGACACCACAAATAAATTTCGATGACTAATCTAGTTTAAAAAATATTAAATATTTGATTTTCGAAATGGCAAAGTTTCATCAATCGGTTTTGTCCAAAAGTAGTTGATGGACCTAAAGAACTCCAAATCACTTTTAATCGAGACCTATGTACTCGTCTAAATCTTCTGAATATATTCATGCTTTCAAATATGAATGCAATATAGTATATCAAGAGAAGCATTTTTTTAACTTGAATCAGGCATGAGAAATTATGTCAAAAGCTCAATATAAGGCTACAATGATGATACTCACTTATCAACACCACAATTGAATTCTTAGGACTTCCATCATTTAGAAAATATCAATTTTTATTTATTTTTTCAATGGTGAAGGTTCATCAATCGATTTCATTCAAAAGTGGCCGATAGACCTAAAGAATTCTGAATCACTTCATACCGAGACCATTATATTCGTCTAAGGCTCCTTAATATATTCATGCCCTGAAACACCAATGTGATATCCTATATTGAGAGCAGTAATTTTTTTAACTCACAAATTCTTGAGAAATTTTGTCAAAGTTAGAGTTATAAGGCCTAGGATGATGATACTCACTAATTGACACCACAAACGAGTTCCTAGGACTCATCTAGTTCAGAAAATATCATATTTTCAATTTTCTAAATGGCAAAGGTCTATTAGCTGGTTTCATCCAAAAGTGGCTAATGGACCTAAACAACTCAAAATTATTTCAATCCAAGGCTTATGTACTTGTCTAAGGCTGTAGAATATAACCATGCCCTCAAACATGAATGTGATACCCTAAATTGAGAGCAGTGATTTTTTCAACTCACAAAGACATGAGAAATTATGTCAAAAGCTCATTATAAGGGCTACGATGATTATACTCATTATACGGGCTACGACGATGATAACACAGAGTAAATATCAATTTACAAAAGTACACGCCTGATAAAATCTCAACAACAATCCAATAACAACATAGATTAAGGTAAAATATTTCTCAAATAAAAAAAATAAGATCATTTTATAACATACCAAATATCAATTTACAACAGACATACTACAAGATTTCAATAACAATAATAATAATCCAATAACACCAAAATCTATAACATAGAAAAAAATAATATACAACAAACATATTATTTAGAAAAATTGAAATACCTGATCATGATGACCAATTCATACAAGTATTGTTGAATGCTAAAAACAACTTTACCATAATGGCTCATTCATTGTTGTATATTGATCACTACACAATTGTGCAATCATTAAACTACAATCTATGGAGATTTGCCATCAAAATGGAATCCAATCGCTCAAAAACACCATGATGCTAAGGTGACGGCTTCACCTTTTGCTCCAATAGAATTAGTAATCTTAGTCCAAAATAAATGGTGACCCATAGAAATAATTTTGCATATTCTAGAGAAATATTGATCTTAATCAACATAATCAAAACTTATAAAGTATGTCTCTTTGTTACCAAAGCTACAATAGAAACTATAAATAAAACTAAGTATGATTAAAAGTTCATGCTAAAAGAACCAACAAGCAAAGCAAGGTTGGAACTTTCCTATGATAGATGAGCTCTAGTGATAGGACTTCTGGAACCTATCACGAGCACCACGCCCACCGAACTTCTTTGGCTCGCATCGGCGTGGGTCAATGACTAGGAGGGTGCGATTATAGTGGATGAGGATGTCCTTGATTTCCTTTTTGGGGGGGAAAGGTAAATATATATAGATGTCTCAAGAAAATACAATCAAGAGCATACAGTCACTTACATATTAATGTGCGTAAATTATGCATGTTTCTAAGCATTATTTAACATACACTTTGTAGTATTTCATGAGCATATTTTGCATTCGCACACCCTATTTCTATGTGTTTTTGTTACTTTCACTCTTTTGGTTCAGAGAACTTCTCTTTGCTTGTTTTCATTGATAGGACATGAATTTGGAGCTAAAATGAAGCAAAGAAGCCATGGAACGAGACCAATCGAAGAACGGAGCAAAGTCGCATTTCTAGACATTAACATGGTGGTCTCTTAAACAACATTTTTGGATTTAAAATTGGGCCATTAAATTCTGATTTTGGTACCAAATCGTAGATCTTCGAAAGATCTTGAATTTGAGTGATTTTTTACCCCATAGGTTATCCTGGATTAGACGTTATAGCCGTTTTAAAATCAATCTACAGTGAGACACGGTCGTGCTGAAAAAGACACGACCGTGTTGAAAAAAAAGATATGGTCATGCATAAAAGATACGGTCGTGCCTCATCCTAATTTTTTGGCCAAAAAGAACATGGTGGGGCCATGCCAAAAGGCACGACCGTGTCTATTTTCTCATACCCAACATGTTGTGTCGCGTTTTTTCAACCAGTGGACCAAACTTTAAATGACGATAACTTTTGGCTCGGTTGGAGTTATGGGTGAACAACCTATGAAATTAAAGATAATTTCAAGATATACAAGTTTGGTTCTTATCTCAAACCTAGATAATGAGGTCTAAGGGGTGGAAAACATGTTTTGGTAGAGCTAGTAAATGGGGCAGATTTGGAAAGTTTGGGGGAGGTATAAAAGGGTCACGAAAACCCTTGCTTGACTTATCTTGGACCAGGGGGCTCCTCCCCCCTTAGTTAGAGAGGGTTTTTCCTTTCTTGGGAAAACCCTAGAACATCCATCTTCATCCATCAAGACGATCCATCTACCTCCGGAGCAAGGAGACTCTCCCAAAGACACCGGCATCGCATTGATAAAAATTCTCTTCTCTCTATTTCATTTATTGAGTCATAGATTGCTATTTTCTTTGTCTCTTCGGTGTATTTCCTTTTCTATAGAGTAGTCCTCCGAATTATAGGATGTAGAGAGTATTTGTGATGTGATGTTGATGTGTAAACTATGAATTTGTCAATTTCTTTATTCAATGACATAGTTATGACTTGTTCCATGTGTGTAATGTCTTGTTTGTGTTTGATTGAATGTGTGTGTGAAGTGTATACATATGGATGTGAAGGATTGGTCATCATGTAGAGGAGAAGATCTAAACTGTATGACCTGGGAGCCCATAGTGATAGAGGGTTACCTTTAATCGGACTTTCTAGAGTTATCACCTCGAAATGAGAGTCAATTCTCTACAAGGGATTAACTAATTAGAGTTTAATGCATTTTCACCAATTCAATATTAGGAAGTGACTTATGTAATTTAGACTGTATGACAGAGGAGCCCTTAGTGATAGAGGGTTACCTTTAATCGGACTTTCTATATTACCTCTTCTACTTAGTGGCATTGGAAGGAAATGGTGTAAACACTCCGGTGTAGCCTTCACGAGTCTATACCAGTAATTTGGTTAGGATCCCTACAAGAATGTGGACATGGAGGGTAAGGAGATGAATAATTCATAGTACATCAACTAGCATCATAATGAAATCGAAGTCCTAGAATCGTTCCCTCCAATTCCAACTTCTCCCTTCGATCACTTGCTTTCTCTTAACCTCCTCTTCTCTAAGCCCTCTCTCAATCCTTCTCCTCTCTCTCTCTCTCTCTCTCTCTCTCTCTCTCTCTCTCTCTCTCCCTCTCTCTCTTGCATCTATGACTTCTAACAACTTTGATCGTCTAGATAATTTGCTTTGGAAACTCGACTAGTGCTTAATCAACACTCCCTGTAGAATGATATTTTTATTATTTGACGACTTAGCCGTGCACTTGTGATTTTGACAACACATACTCACTTAATCAATCATTGGAAGTCCACAAACCGATAGACATGTATCTGTAGTTTGTTGAACATCCTATCAATATCGGGTACAAATCCCTCAAAACGACATCTATTACGGGTTTCCCACAAAATATAAATCATGAAAGAAGTAGCGAGGTGTCTTGCCTTCATGATGCGGCTGGCCCCTTTGTAGTGTTGCAAAAAATCTATAAAAGCTCATCATTTGTTCGAATCTCAAATCTGATGTCCAACCATTGCTTCACCTTGCTCCATAAAGCTCGAGTGATGGGGCATTCAAAGAAGATGTGTGCATTTGATTCTTCTTGTTGCCAGTACAAAGCACAATCCTTGTATGATTCATAATTTGTCCACTGTCTGTAGCCTCCTGTGCGCAAGCAACTGAACACAAAACCGGTGCTTGGGCATGATCCCCGGCCTCCATACCATGGATGTCCTTGATTTCCTGTTTGGATTGCTCATCGTCGTACTTTTGGTGGTAAGTGAAGAGGGCCTTGATGATGCTCTGGCATATAGTATATATTTGGGAGGTCTTGCCACCACTGCGAATGTGTATGTGGATATCGACGCCCATGCAATGCTAGCAGTCGAGGAGGAGGATGCGAAGGCCTTCAAGCAAAGGATCTCCAACTTCACCAGCTCGATAGGCACGCCATTCACCTTGATCAGTCCATATCCGCACTTGGAGTGTGTTATGGGTGCAAACCTCAAGTGCTTAGCTATTGTCAAGTAATAAAAGATATCGATCCCATAGGAACTGTAATATCGAGTACCTATCGAATTAGCGAAATAGGTTATCTAGAAAGCAGTAGTTTGTAAGAGTTTGAGAGAAATAAAATGAGTCGAGCATGCATAAGAAGACGATGAAGAAATTTGAAGTTGGGGGTACGATCCTAGGACTTCAGTTTTACCATGATTATCATTGACACTCTAAGTTAAATTTACTTTTCTATCTCAATGTTTGTTCACATGTAGGTGGTCTATCCCGAGATACCGATATAGACTTTTGGAATTATACCGACGTGTCTATCTAAACACAATGCCTACTTTCAAGCCGACCTTACTAAACTAACCGCTTTCTCAGGGAGGCTCCTATCACAATGTCACACAATCCTCTAGGTTTCATCCCCTACTTTGTGATGCCAAGTCGGAGCAAATCCATTAAGCTCTGTGATAGCCAATGGTGTCTTCATTAGGTTTTGGACTACTTTCATGACCAACTCTCATGTCTCAGTCTTTATGGGTCAAAAATTTTGGTTCACCTTTTTGTTGGTGCTGGGAGCACAATATTTAACATAAGATTTTAATTATGACTAAGGTTAAAAGTTAGGTTTGGTGAAATCTAACAAATTGACATCAAGTGTGCATGTGCAAGTAACTTGACCGATGAAAAGTCTTAGTGAGTGAAGCTAGGAAACTAAAGTCTTGGTTGGGAAGCAAGCAAGAAAAATTCCTAGCTGGGAGCTAGGTGAGCAAGAAAAATTCCTAGCTAGGAGTTAGGTGAATGAAAAGTCATAGTGAGTGAAGTTAGACAACTAAAGTGTTGGTTGAGAACCAAACAGTGAAATTTCTATCTGAGAGCTAGGTGATTGAAGTGCTAGTGAGTGAACCTAGGTAAACAAGAAAATTTTTAGCAGAGAGCTAAGTGAATAAAGTCTAGGTGTAGTAAGCTGGGAGCTGAAGCTTGGCAGATAAAGTCCAAGTGTGTGGAACTTGGCAAACAAGTCCAAGTGTGCGGAATCAGCTAAGAGCTGATTGCTTGGCAAATAAGTCCAAGAGGAATCAACTGGGAGCTGATTGCTTGGCAACCCACACTGTGACAGAGTGTACAAGTGACCGGAGAGGTTTCCAAACGATCGGGCAGTGGCATTATCGACAACCTGAGCGAGTCGGGTCAAGATCAGATTTGACCCCTCTATAGGCGACCTGGGAGCCCCTAGTCGATCGAGTAATGTTGTTACCATTATCTATCAGATAAAAGTTTCAACGACATCAGCACCTGTACAAGTGACCGGGAAGGCCCCAAGTGACTGAATGAGTACTATAAAAAGGGTTTCGAGATAGAGATTGGAAACAACTCATCACAACAAATTCAAAACATCTCTCAGTCTCTTGTGCTCTCTCACTGTTTGTGCTACGATACACTACAACTCGCGCTTCATTTTCGGTCGGCAATACCTAGAGTGACATTTTCATTTGTTTTTGTGTTGTCTTATTTATTGCAATTTGTGCTTAACTTTTTAGATTCTTTTAAGGTTTCTCCACTTAAGAGAAATTAGAAATATAAATCATATTTTATAATTATTGTGTGTGTCTATACTTCTATTCTGGTTGGTCAACTATTTGTATGCTTAATCTTAGTTGAATCTTTTTGCATACTTTCATTGGTCTAGCTATACTTGACTGAATAAATTTCTAAGTTATATTTATTTCCGTTGTGCTACTTTGATTGATTCAATTGTTTTAGTTGTTTTTATTTAAATATCTACTTGTAAAATTCGTAATGTTATTCACACACCCCCCTCTAGCATCGAGTTCGATCCTACAATGTGGTATCAGTGCGGGTTGAGCTAAAAGAAACTAGGAAAGCTTAGTGAAGTGCATGTCTAGGTTGGATTATCCTACCTAGTGCATCTAATCAAGTGGAACTAGCAGAAGTTATCTCACCCCACTCTAAACTAGTTAGACCAAGGCATTTTATTAAAGTTGGTTCAGCTCTACATTCTTAAGTTAGCTTTGTCTTAGGAAGTAGTCGTTGCTCCGATAATCATGAAGACTCCTACCTCGCCACTACCTGGAAGCTAATTTAGGAAACTCCTACTCAATCAACCCAAAGAAAAACTTGAATCTAACATACGGTGAACTTTGTACTCTGAGTCAAGACAAACAAACAAATTAATTAATAATCCGAGCCTAGCTCAAACCAAAATCCAGCCCTAACTACAACCAAACTAAATCCAAACCAAACTTATATCCTATCCTAGACCTTAATACATCTTGAACAAAATATCTATTTCAAAAATGCCTTTGTAGGAAGGTTTGAGCACAACTCGCTCGCCGCTTTTCAATGACAACAATTTTGCCTATTGGAAAAATAGGATGGAATACTACCTTATGAATGAGATAGAAAAGAATCTAATAGTGAAGGAAGGCTTTGAACTACCTGCAAATGATAATGGACAACCAGTCCCTTACTGCAACTAGATAAGTAAAAATAAAAGAAAGGCTTAAGCCAATGCTAGAGCCACAAGTACATTACAATGTGGGCTAACACAAGAACAACTAATCAAAGTCGGCCATTTCAATATCGTTAAACAACTCTGCGCAAAATTAATTGAACTACATGAAGGTTCAGTTGAATCGTGAACTGCTAAAAAGGATTTACTATTAAACCAACTCTAAAACATCCAAATGAAAGAGGATGAAACAATAAGTCAGCTATAAAGTTGTTTTAAAGAAATCTTGAACAACATTGACGCAATCAGTGAACAAGTCGATAATCGAGACTTGATCAGGGATGCACTTAAGGCGTTTCCTAGGACAATCTTATGGGCATCAATGGTTAATGCTTACAAAGTATCCAAGGATCTTTTTGTCATTAAATTAGATGAATTATTTTGTGATTTTGATCTACATGAGTAGACTAACCTTGATCAAAAAGAGAAGGGTATGACTTTAATTGCAAGAAAATTTAAGATAAAATCCAAACCTAAAGAAGAGACTAAATCAAAATACGAGTCTGAATCAACAAGTGATGAAGATAATCTATCCTCTAAAGTAGCATATCTGGTTAAAAGGATGATCTGATGAAAAAAAATAACTCAAAGATTTGTAAAGAGAAATCTCGAACAAAGACTTATCCAACATACGATGCTTCGAATGCAGCAAGAAAGGACACTTCAAAACCAACTGTCCACTTCTAAAGGAGAGAGAAAAAGAATCAAAAAAAGAGAAAGAAGAAGAATAAGGCACTGAAAGCCACCTGGGTTGAGTAATCATTAAAATTTAAATTAAACTCAAACCATGTCAACCTTTTAGCACTGACAACGATCCAAGAAACTTCAAGCTCAGAATCTGAGTTAGACTACAACTCAGCATTACATTCAAGTCAAGTCAGCGACTCAGATGAGTCAACTGATAAGGTACAGACCTTTTACTTGAAAAATTTTATGCTATTGTTGCCTATCTGACTAAAACTCTAGCTAAATACAAGTCTAAAGTTAAGACTTTACTTAAGGAGTTCGAAGACCTTTAGAAAAAATCTAACTCAGACTTATTGACTCATGTCAGTCAAGTCATAACCTCAACTCATGTGTCAAAGCTTAAGGAAGAGAATTCTAATTTAAAAGACCAAGTCAGTAAGTTATAGTCAACCTTGAGTAAGTTCACATATGGGTCTAAATATTTAGGTATGATACTTGAATCTAGACGAGTTGCACACAACAAGACTGGACTTGGATTTAGTTCGAATCAAAATCATGTTTCCTATCTTACCTTAGTCAAAATGCTAAAAATAGACTTGCTTGGGTTCCTAAGTCATGCTTGGTTAATCAATTAGAGAATAAATGCATTTGGGTACCTAAACAACACATACATGTGATTAATGCTAATGTTTGCTATGTCAACCCAATTGCGAGATTGAAATCGGTTAGAGCACCAACTTAGGAGGAGCTATCTTTTAACTGTTGGACTAGGATTGTTTCAAGCCATGTTTACATATTTTCAAATATGATTTTAGAATTAATGTTAGTGTAATATCTTATCTTGATTCATATATCATTTTATTCATGCTAAATGGACTTAGCCTAGGGCCTACCATAAATTGCATGCACCTATAGATTTAGGTAGTCAGCATCTCACAAACACCTAAGGTATAACCTATTTGTGTTTGAGAAACATAGAAAGGTGTGAGATACTTAGGACTATAGCCTAGATTCTAGAATGCTTATATTTGTGCATCAATATGAATTGAGGCTTAAAACTTTCACGTTGATTAGGTTACTAATTTTCACCTATTTACAGCTTGATTTTCATAAAATAAAGCTAGAAAACTCTTACCTTACTTGACCAATATATTAAAAGCTCATATCCTATCGATAGTCAAGCTTGAAATCAAGTTTTTGGATTATCTATGTATGAACAAAAAATACTATTCACAAGTAAGTAAAATACAAATCTTATTAACAAAAAGAAAAAATAGTCTAGGCTAACTAAATCACTAGTCACTAATGTTAATCTCAAACAATCACCGGCAACGGCGCCAAAAACTTGTTACGTACCGCAAGTGCACGGCTACGTCGTCTGTAATATAAAATATTATCATATCCACAGGGATTGCGGATTAATGCACTAGTGAATTTGTAAAGCTAGTATCTAGACTAACGAGTTTGAAATTTTGTGAACTAGAAAGAGAGAGTGTGAGAAAGAGCTTGAGAGAGAGAGAGAGTTGGAGCTTGAGAGAGAGAGAGAGAGTTGGTTGTGTGGTCTAGGTCCAAAAGAGAGGGAAGTGAGTTGTGAAGATTGGTTAGGGAGCGATTCTAGGCTTTCAGTTTCACTATGATGTTAGATAATGTCCCTATAACATGTTCATCTCCTAATTCTCAACACTACTCCTATAAATTAGGGTTAGTTCATATGTCAAGATCTTTTAACTCTAGAAAGTGGGATAAGTGTTGATGCCCTTTGTCACTAAGGATCTCCCGATTATCCAATCTAGTAGAAACCTTAACATAAAAGCAAATACCCTAGATCTACATGTATCATTCACATACACATTTCGTCAAACATGTAAAAGACACAACACATATAGCATAAGAGGTAACATCTCATAGAAATAGGAAATTGACATATCCATAGTTTATACATTATCAATCTCATTATAGATACTCCTTAACCCTAGAATACAAGAGATCTACTCCATAGACAAGGAGAGAAAGTACAAAGACAAGTAAATAAATATTCTTGCCCGATCTAAAGAGAAGAGGGAAGGAATGCTTAGCCGGTTGACGTCTTGGTCTTCGGGAGTGCTCTCCTTGCTCGGATGATGGATGGATCAGAGAAAACCGCCTTGAATTATCAGAGAAATCTCTGAAAATAGAGTGTGGATGGACCTAGTGTTCTCCCTAGAAGGGAAGAACAACCCCCTTTGAGAAAGGGGTAAACACCCCCATTTATAGGCATGGGGCACGACCCATGCTTTTCTGGCACACAGTCGTGCCTGAGAGGCACAACCTACTCTTGAGGTTGAGTAAAGTGGAGGCACGATCATGCTTTTGAGGTACGACCCAATGTTGAGGAAGCACTGCTTGCCTGACGTGATTATATCTGGGACACACAGTCGTGCTTGAAGTTCTCCCAAGAATGGCACACGATCGTGTCTAGGACCCACGACCATGCCTTGGCTTTCTTTAGAAATGTCACACGACCGTGTCTGGGACAAACAGTCGTGCTTTGAGTTCCTCCTATGACTGAAGCACACCCATGCCTGGGGAGCACGGCTAGTGCCTTGGTCATGCCTGGGAGGCACGGCCAGGGTTTTAGCCTGGCTGCTCTACTTCCTGCTCTACTTTCTGTTCTACTTTATGATTTTCTCTCCATTTAAGTTCCGTTTTACTCTGAAACACATCCTGTAAATGAAAATAAAGAAAAAGCAGATCTCCGAATGATTTGTAGTAAAATACATGATAACATAATAAAATGAGGTGCGATAATATAGACCATGTCAATGAAATGTAAGTAGATGTGCAATATAAAGTGTCTAAAAATATATATAATCTACGCACATCATTGGACATTTCAAAAAGATATTTTTCAAAATTTATTTTGATATAAAACTTATATTTTCAAAATCCTATTTTTCAATTCCTGTTAACTTATATTTTGATATATTTTATACTTGAACATAGAGATTAATTGAACTACGAGATTTTTTTCTTCCAAAAAGTCAACTTTTGACTTTTCGGTTGCCCGGATGATATACAGGCACTCGAGTAATGACCCGTGAAAAATTCAAATGAATTTAACTAATTTTGATAAAAAAAAATATTTTATCTTGGTCGATTGCTTAACCCCCTAGTCGCCTGGAAGATCGTTATATAAACAAGCACGGCCAAATGCCAAACTCTCATCCCAAAACTTGTTTCCCTCCTAAAACCTTAAATTTCTGCCGCATTCAAGTTCGTTTTTGAACTCGTGTCTCAAGTTCAATTTCAAGTACTTCTCAAATCATCATGTCTAGATCTAGATGTAGGTTTACTGAGGTTAACACTTCAACACATCCTTCCACTGACTCTACGTTTCCCTCTGAGGACTTTAGGCTTAAGTATGAACAAAACACCTATATTCTCATTCCTCCTAAATATCTTAGTCAACAATCTTTTTAGATCATTGTACCAACACTCTCGACATCATATCTCATTATGGTTTATTTAAACTTTTGTATTGTAGTCAAACAATTAATCTTGACTTATGCTCCAAATTCTTTAACAACTTGACCAAAGTCAACGATCGTACCTATTTAACTCGAGTCGAAAGTATTGACATTACCTTCACACCTGATTTGATTTGAGACCAACTTGACCTTCGTCCATCTACCTCCACAATAGATTTTTTTCCAAGGTCAAACTACCTTTTCCTAGTCCTTTCTCTCATATCTCATTAGATCTAATTTACACATATTTCTTTGGTGGTCATCAAAATCGAGTAATCTTCGAGTTACAGACTATGTTTTGAACAAGGTCATCTTTTCATGTATTCTACCGATTCATGCTCGAAGTCTAGCTATAATATGTCCTTTCCACTTCATTCTATTATATGCACTCAGGTCTAAATTGGACATCGACCTAAGCTTACACATCTTCAAATTTATAATCTTTCATGCATTCACCATTACTAATCATCAAGTCCTTATGGTCTTTTGTCTTGTCTTG
>JBBUKS010481114.1:0-16560 GCA_038050645.1 Hedychium gardnerianum
ACAACTTTAGGCTTCCTATTTAAACTTAGCCAAATTAAAAAAATTATCTCCTCATTAATTGATATTCTAAACAGGCCCTCCAAAAGCCTGTTATTTATATCCTCATGACTTTGTCGTTTTAGCTCCGTTAAATTCTAGAAAAATTTCTGAAAAATCCCAAAAATTCTTTTGATCTTATTTCCCAGTCAACGCACACATTTTAATTATTTATTTTACCGTATTTAACATTATATCTCTCTATTAATCCATCACTCTATACTTCATTGTATAAACCCATTTATACCCTATGGGTTTCTTTCCTACTAGAATTTTCATCAAATTTCACATTTTTCTCTTCGTCTTCATTTCTTATTCATGATTTGTTTCCATTTCTCATCATATAAAGCTTCGGATAAGGTGGCAAGAATGATAATAGTATTTTAGTATTCAAGTTAACCAAAAAGGCTTTATGTTGGTGAAAAATAAAGGCTACAAGAGGATACAAAGGTTGTTTTTGTGACCTCTCTACCTGACAACAAATGAAAGATTTAGGTCTTAATTACCTACATGAGATTCTGTTTCAACATGTATTGTAATAAAAAAAAGATAGTCCAGTGTGTGGTATCGAAAACAACGCTAGAGAGGGGGGGGTGATTAGTGCTCATTATTTTTTCATGTTTTTCGTGAAACTTGAGTATGCAACAGAAATATAATCAAAGAAAAAAAATACGCTAATGCTTTGTTTTTACTTGGTTCATGACCTGACGACTGCTAGTCCAAGGCCTACACCCTTTAAGTGCTTTCGTTTGGCAATTCACATAAGCTCGAAGACTTTCAATGAATGAACAAATAAAAATAATACCGACAACTTAAAGTAGTAGCTTTGGTGTTGGTTTCGGAGCAACGTTTCAACGTCGTGGAGAGCTTTTTAGAACAGCGCATAAATACGAAAGTCGTAGGAAATTATGTTCTAAGGCTGCTGGTCGAGCCTTCTTTTATTGACATATCCAAGCGCCTCTATTCCCTTTGAGATGCCTCAATCGTGAGTTGATCTGATCTGATCCGAGTTAGCCATGCCTTATCCTCTTCCAGATGCCTCAATCCCTTTAAAGCACCTCGGTCGATGACGAGGCGAGCTCTGAGCAAAGCGCGATCCTGGTCGAGCATATCCCGTCTCAGGCGCCTTAATCCCTCTGAGACGCCTAGATGCTGACGTGTGCTGACCAACCAAAGACTACCATCTCATCCTGTCATGCGTTGAAGTGATTAAGGCGTCTCAATCCCTTTGAGGTGCCTGAATCGACTTAGGGCACCTGAATCGACTTAGAACGCCTGGATCCCTTCTAGGCGTCTGGATCAGCTTTTCTAGACTTTAAGTTTTCTACATAGTTAGCACAGAAACATATAATAATTTTAAATAAAATTATTTGATAGTCTCAACTGTCTGGTCATGACTTTTGGATTTCGTAAAATCCTAGGTCGGACTGACGCCTACTGTTCCCTCAATGGGGAACGCGTCCTCACCTACTTCTCTCAGGAGAATATACATGTTGCCAAATATTTGGTCCTCCAGACATGTTTGGACTTTTGTTCAACATTTGATCTTGACCTCCGAGACTTCCCGCCTAGTGTTCTCGGCTCCTAGGACTTATGTCCGACATCCAAGTCTTCTGCTCAGTCACCTTGACCAAGACTTCGTTGCCTAGTTCACACGACCAGGTCTTCTTTACCCAATCCACTCGATCAAGACTTCTTTGCCCAATCCACTCGATCAGGACTTCTGCCCAGTCCATTCGACCAAGACTTCTTTGCCTAGCCTCACCTAGGACTTTCTTGTACACTTAGTCAAGCTCCTTAGATCACAATAACCCTTAATTTTGAACATTTGCCAATATCAAAACTAAGGTTTGATTAGCTAGTGCTTCTAGTACCAATAATTTCCACTTTTTGATTTATGACAACCTAATTCAAAATTAAGTAAAATATAGCATTTTTGAAAAAAAAATACAAATTTAAAAATCAGAGTTGAGTTTTAAAAGATGTTCCTCCTCAATTTAACACTCCCCCTAAAGGCTTTTGAAAGTATAAGTTTAAAATTAAAAAAAAATATTATATTTTCAAAAAATACTTTAATTTTTAACCTATTTCTCCCCTTTTGACATATATCAAAAAATATTGTTGGGAAAAATACATTTTGATTTTAGAACATAGAAAATTTTCAAAACAAATGCATGGTTTTGAAAAAGTATACTTTTGAAAAATTTCTAAAAATTTCAACCAAGTAAAGATTTTAGACCATTTTAAAAATACTATAATCATTTCAAGCATAGATAAATTTTTTAAAGTAATTTGAAAACTACTTTGCTAGGTTAAAAACAATTTGAAAAATTATTTTTAATTGTAAAAAAAATTCATATTTTTCAAGTATTTTCCAAAAACAAACATTTGAAAGTTTTCTTAAGGCAATTATTCAACTCAAGTAGTAAGAGTAAGCAATGTTTTCTTACAAAAACTTAAGAAAATGAATAAGAAAGTAAATAAACATTTAGAAAAAAACTTAAATAAATAAATAAAAGTTTATTTTTCTTATAGTCCAAGCACGCATTATTTTTAAAAAATAAATCATCTAAGAAATTATCCTTATTCAAATGTCTGACTTTTTGTTCTAGCTAATTACCAAAAGTAGTAGTTTTCACTAAGTCAGTCAAGTTAAGTGCATGATTCTAGCTAGTAGTGTACTAAGAAGGAGCATTTGATTAATATGAGTCGATATTTTTAATCTAGATTTATGATGATTTACTGATATAAGTATCTGAAATTCAGGCTTAGCCCTAAGCATCTCACACCATTCTAAGTGTCTCCATACACAAGTAAAGTAACCCTAATGTGCTTGTGAGATGCTGGCTGCCTAAATATAGGTTCATGCTTTCTAAGGAAAGACTTAGGCTAAATCCAAATTTTTGAAAAAAACTCTAAAAAAATCAGAGTTTTTATTTATAATAATAAAAAATATTAGTAAAGAAAAAACCTAGAATTTCGAAAAATAGCTTAAATTTTGAAAAACAACTTGAATTTAAACAAACTTAAATTTTAAAAAATCATTTATAAGTCCTATTTTACTGCGCACATTGCTAATTGTCTTCTGAGTGTGCTAATCTTAGATTCAACTAAGGGTTTAATGAAAATGTCTGCTAGGTTAGACTTAGACTCAACATAGTTAAGTACAATATCACTCGTAGTTACATGATCTCTAACAAAGTGGTGTTTTACTTTTGTGTGCTTAGTTCTTGAATGTTGTATTGGATTTTTGGTTAAGTTAATAGAACTAATGTTATTAATTAAGACTTTTGTATTGGTATAATTTAGTTGAAAGTCCTTAAGTATACATCATCCATATTAGTTGAGCTACACATTCCCCCATAGTTATATATTCAGCTTCAGTAGTGGATAATGCAACATAGTGTTGCTTTCTATTGCACCTGACTAGACTTTGACCTAACAATTGATAGCTACCACTTGTATTTTTTCTGTCCAATTTATACCCAGCATAGTTACACCCAGCATTATCTGAGTCAGAATATCCTATTAGGTCAAAACTGGAGGTTCTAGGGTACCAAATTCCTATATTTAATGTGTTTTTAATATACATAAGTATTCTTTTTACAATACTTAGATGTGATTCTTTTGCACATGTTTGATACCTAGCACACATACTTACTGTAAATAAAATATCAAGTCGACTTGCAGTCAAGTAGAGTAGATTGCCTATTGCACTCCTAAAATGTTTTAAGTCTGATTTTCCTTCTGGATCATTGTCAATTTTTATATTTGTTGTTATTAGTGTATTAATTTCTTTAAAAAATTTCATTCCAAATTTCTTAATTAATTCCTTAGCATATTTGTTTTGAAAGACATAATTGTCTTCTTTTGTTTATTTTATTTGTAAGTCTAAAAAGAAGTTAAGTTCACCTTACTAGGCTCATTTCAAATTCATTTTTCATTAACTTAATAAATTCTTTTATAAATCTTGTATTGGTTGAACCAAAAATGATGTCATCTACGTATACTTAAGCTATAAATGTCTTTTTCTAAGGACTTAACAAATAGAGTAGAGTCAATTTGTCCTTGGTTGAATCCTTTAGAAATTAAGTTGATAGTTTTTCATACTAGGTTCTAGATGCTTGTTTTAAACCACACAAGACCTTTTTTAGTACATAGTTGAGTCATCTAGATCCTCAAATTTAAGTGGTTGACCTACATAGACTTCTTCCTTAATGAATTCATTTTACATCCATTTGGTATAACTTAAATCATTTATATACTGCATAGGCTAGCAAGTCTAGCCACTAGTGCATAGGTTTTATCATAGTTAAGTCCTTTAACTTTACTAAATCTTTTAGCTACTAATCGGGATTTATTCCTAACAATTTCTCCTTTATCATCTAATTTGTTCCTAAAACCCACTTTGTATTAATAATTAATTTGTTTTCTGGTTTAGGTATTAAGTCTCACACTTGGTTTTTTCAAATTAGGCTAGTTCTTCCTGCATTGTTATGATCCAATCAGGGTTAGGTAAGACTTCTTCTATAGATTTAGGTTCAATCTTGGAAATTAGGGCTATTTGACTTAAGTTTCTATATGATGATCGAGTTTTGACTCCTAGAGTTGAATCACCCAAAATTTGGTCAACTGAGTGATTGGTTCTTATTCTAGAGGTATATTTGGATCAACACTTGGTTCATCTAGATGGTTTATGTTAGGTTCAGGTCTGGTTCATCATCTTTTAGATTTCTAATATGTTGTTCATTATTTAAATGGATTGAATTAGATTGATTATTGTTGCCTTTATCAAATATAATATTAGTTGTTTCCTTAACTTTTAGAGTGTGTTTGTTATAAACTCTATATGCTCTATTAGTTGTTGAGTACCCTAAAAAGATTTCAATTGTTGATATAGATTAAAAAATTTCTAGGTAATCTTTAGTATTTAATATATATGTACTTTACACCCAAACACCCCTAAGTAATTTAAGTTAGGTAATTTATTTTAATAGATTTCATAAGGAGTTTTATTATATTGTTTATTAATTAGAATTCTATTTTGAATATAACAGATTGTACTAATTGTCTCGGCTAGAATTGATTAGTTAGATTATATTTATTTAACATGGTTCTAGCTACTTCTTGTAAAGTCCTATTTTTTACTTTCTACTATTCCATTTTGTTGGTGAGTTCTAGAGCATGAAAATTCATGAGGTACCCATTAGTTTGACAAAATTCATTAAATCTATGATTTTCAAATTCTCCTCCATGACCACTTCATATCCTTTTAATTTTAACATCTTTTTCATTTTCTATTAATTTACATAAAGTGTTAAATATTTCAAAGGTTTTATCTTTGGTTTTTAAGAATTTTACCCAAGTAAATCTTGATTAATTAGTATTGGTTTTCGCTTAGTCACTTAGCCCCGTGAGAATCAAATAGGTATTGAATTTGTTTGATTTAAATTAATTGGTTTGTGTTGATTTGGTTTGTTTTTCTTATTGACAAGGATTACAGATTGTATTTTCCAGATTCTTTAATTTAGATAGACCTCTAACTAACTCATTTTGACTCATCTTTGAGATGAGTTTTAAATGAGTGTGGCCCAGTCTTCTGTGCCACAACTTAGTTTCTTCTTACTGTGTCAGTAGACACTTAAGTGAGGAGCATGGTAAGTTTATTGTGTAGATATTATTTTTCATAATTCCCTTAAGTGTTATTCTAGGAGTTTCTTAATTAGGCACTCTGAGTTAGAAAATGTCAGTAATCAAATTCACATAACTTACTAATACTAAGCAAATTGAATTCAAATTTATCTACTAACAGTACTTTGCGAATAACAAAATTAGAATTTAACTCAATATTACATGTTTCAATTATCTTAAAATTTCCATCGTTGTCAAATGCAACTAATTCTAAGTTTTTGAATTTTATTTTGAACTTCAATCTGTCTCCAGTTATGTGTCTAGAGCATCCACTATCTAACATTCATTGTCCAAATCTTTATGTTCCTACATATAAAGTACTTTTTGATTTGGATCCAACTTTTAAGGATTTTAAGATAGGTTAATTGATTTCGCCTAATTATTTCATCTCACCCAATCTAAGTTATCCAATATGTTAGTCCTATGATTTATTTGTGAGATGGGATTAAATTAAAATAAATTAAGTTAAAATTAAAAATAAATCTAATTAAGTGAGTTGAATTTAATTTAAATAAATTAAGTTGAATTTTAAATTAAGCTTAATAAGTTAAGTTAATTAAGTTGAAGTTTAATAAGTAAATTAAATTGAATTTTAATTAAGTTTAATAAATTAAGTTAATTAAGCTGAATTTTAATAAATTATGTGAATTAAATTGAATTTAAATTAAGTTTAATAACTTAAATTAATTAAGTTGAAGTTTAATAAAATAAGATAATTAAATTGAATTTAAATTAAGTTAATTAAGTTTAATTTTAATTAAGTTTAATAAATTAGGTTAATTAAGTTGAAGTTTAATAAAATTAAATTGAATTTATATTAAGTTAATTAAGTTGAATTTAGTTGAGTTTTAATTAAGTTAAATTAATTAAATTAAACTAGATTTTATTAAGCTTAACATCTCACCCTTTTCTAGATTTTCAAATAAGGAATCTTATAGTTATGGTCAGATGGTTAATTATTTATTTGAATTTTTAAAAAGAGTTGTTTGACTTTATGTTATATTCAAACTTAACTTTGAATACTCAAGTTGGTATTTTTAGTATAAGCTTTTAGGCTGTGGTGAATCACAACGGATATCATTAAAGTAACCACATGCCTAAGATACATCAAAACAATCAACCCACAAAACTTAATACTAAATTTTCGTCTAACTAGCTCATGTCTAATTGGGGTAACTTATCCACTAAGTTGATTGCATCAGGTAGAACACATATGATTCAACATAGACATACTCTCAACAGAGTTTCCTTAGTTTACTATCATCACAACCCTTTCTGATGTTAGGTTATCAAAATCAATCAATGTTTTTAGTTGTTCTAATTTAAGCAAAAAAATTAACTAAGCATGCATATTAGAAAATGGTAAATCATACAAACAAGCAAAACTCATCTAACAACAAACACAGTTTTTCTATTGGCTCCTTTGGATCATAACGTCGATAAGGTTTATCTAGGTAGTGAATTTGAGCATTGGGGATCTAATATTGATTTGGTCTAACTTGATTAGTCAAGTTTAATTTATGGACCCATGCTTAGACTTGATTTCTATAATTTTGATTTACAATTGATAGATAAGATTTAAATCGCGTTTTAGCATTGTAACCTAGTCCAGATCAATTATATACGACTCTTTATTTTTCAAGTATCATATCAAGATATTTGGAACCCGCAGTGAACCGTTCCAATGTATTTTCAAATTCTTTGACTTGAATTTTCAAAAGTGAAATTTTCTTCCTCAAGTTGTTGAACTTGAGTTGAGGTTCCACTTTGAACTTTGAACTGATTCAGTCAAAGGACTTGAGTTAGTCTTCTCCTTAAGGGCTTTTGCCTCCTTTTAGAGTGACCTGACCCGAACGTTGGACTTAGTTAAATACGAAATTAAGTTATATAATTTATCTACTAAAGCAGGACTTACAGTGGTGTTTGTCCCTTCATAAACGAATACGGATCCATGGCTTCTCTCAGACTCAGCTTCGGATTCGGATCTAGATTAGAACTCGAATTTGGTGTTGTTCCCATGCCGGTAGGGCAAGGAAGCTCATCGGAGCATCTTCTTCTTCGTCCGATTCCTCCAATGACGATTCGTCCTAAGTTGCTTGCAGCGCCTTCTTTCTTTGCTTCTTGGCGTCTTTCAGATTTGGACACTTCGACTTGAAGTGTCCTTTCTAGTTGGATCCATAGCATGTTACCTCAGACTTGCTCTTCGGAGTCTGGCTCAATCCAGATTGAGTGCCCTTCGGTTGAATCACCTTCTTAATTTCGTGTTTAGAGAAGACTTTCATTTTCTTGTATAATTTCCGAATGAGGTTAACTAGTTCGGCGGTGATTTCGTTGTCGTCTTCGGAATCCAATTCATCTTCGGACTCGGGCTCGATTCGGGACTTGTACTTTGGTTCCTTCGTTTTGATTTTTCATGCAAGCAAAACGATACCTTCTCGGTTGGAGTAGCATTAGATTGTTCGTGTAATTCAAATTCTAAGAAAAGTTCATCTAATTTAAATTTTAAAAGATCCCTTGAAACTTTGTAAACATCTATCATAGATGCACACAAAGTGTTTCTCGGAAATGCTTTCAAAGCGTACCTGATTATATCGCAATTTTTGATTTGTTGTCCGATTGCATAGAGTCCATTCAAAAGGTCTTGGATTCGAGTATGAAGTTGACTTGCTGATTCTCCTTCTTATATTGTACAGTTTATTTAAAATCAAATCACGTTTACATACCTTGGTATCGGACGTTCCCTCGTGTAATTCGGTTAGCTTTTCCCAAAGGTCCTTGCCGCTTTTAAAAGGTCCGATCCGATTCATCTCCTCTTTGGTTATGCCACATTGTAGAGTCTGATAGCTTTAGCGTCTACCTCGATCTTCTTCTTTGTTGATGCATCCCATTTGTCGCAAGCAAATAGAATTCCATCTTCGGTGGGGATTGTGAAATCAGTCTGGATGATGATCCATATTTTCACATGGATCTTTAGGTAGAACTCCATCCGACCCTTCTAGTAGTCAAAATCCTCACCAGAGAAGAGAGGTGAGCGAGCGGTATTATAGCCTTCTTGATGGGCCATTTAAAACAAAAAAATTTGCACACAAAAAAACAAAAGCATAATGTACCAAGAGTAGTGCGGGAGAGAGAGAAAAAAAATAATTGCTTGAGTGGTGTTGCACCAACTTCGAAAAGTGAAAAATTACGAATGAAAAAAAACTTTATGAAAAAGGATGATTGCATCAATTCTAATTGACAACGAAAAATGCTTGAATGGTGGTTGCACCAATTTAGAGCGCCCCTGCTCTGATATCAATTGTAGGATCGAAAACAACACTAGAGGGTGGTGAATAGCGTTCATCACTTTTTCATGTTTTTCATAAAACTCAAGTATGCAGCGGACATATAATAAAAAAAACACGCCAACACTTTGTTTTTACTTGGTTCATAGCCCGACGACTGCTAGTCCAAAGCCCGGACTCTTTGAGTGCTTTTGTTGGGCAATTCACTATAAGCTCAAAGATTTATAAAGACTTTGAATGAATGAACAAATAAAAACAATAACAATACCGACAACTTAAAATAGTAGCTTTGGTGTCGGTTGTTGGAGCAGTGTTTCGGCATTATGGAAAGCTTTTCAGAACATCGCATGAGTACACAAATTGTAGGAAATTGTGTTCTGAGGTTGCTGGTTGAGCCTTCTTTTATTGTCATATCCAGGTGCCTCTATTCCCTTTGAGACGTCTTAATCGTGAGTCGATATGATCTTATCCGAGTTAGCCGCGCCTTATCCTCTTCAAGATGCTTCAATCCCTTTGAAGCGCCTCGATCACTGACATGGCAAGCTCTAAGCGAAGCGCAATTCCGGTTGAGTCTATCTCTTCCCAAGCGCCTCAATCCCTTTGAAATGCCTAGATGCTGACGTGTGCTGACCAACCAAAGACTGTCACCTCATCATGTCCTGCGTTGAGGTGATTAAAGCGTCTCAATCCCTTTGAGGTGCCTTAATCGGCTTAGGGTGGATCCCTTCTAGGCGCTTGGATCAACTTTTGGCTTTAAGTTTTCTACATCACAGAATTAGCACAAAAATACAAAATAATTTTAAATAAAATTATTTAACAATCTCGGACTGTCCGGTCTTGACTTTTGGATTTTCAGTAAAATCCTAGGTTAAACTGACGCATACTGTTCCCTTAATGGGGAACGCGTCCTCACCTACTTCTCTCAGGAGAATATACCTGTGGTCAAACATCTTGTTCTCCAGACCTGATCTTGACCTTTAGGACTTCCCGTCTAGTGTCCTCGACCACTAGGACTTCTGTCCGACGTCATTAATCCGCCAAGTATTATGTCTAATTACCTTGACCAGGACTTCATTGCCCAGTTCACACGACCAGGTCTAGTACTTCCAGCACCAACACGTGCACGAAGCTCCAACTAATGCAGCGTCCCGAGAAAGGGTTTATTGTACACAGTCTTACCCTGCATTGCAAGAGGTTTCCACGACTTAAACCCGTGTTATATGACAATAACTTTACCATTGTGTCAAAGCCCTTCATTGTATTGTAATAAAAAATTAGAAATTATTAACTTCTTTTCAAAATCTAAGTTGAATTATTAAACTTGCATTGGATCCAAGACAATCATCTTCTTCCTCAAGTACATCTTGTCAAATCTCACATTCTTAATGACAAAGTTGGGATCTTCATTTACAAGTTCAAACATGCGATTTGACATGTACTTAGATACTAACTTAAACGTTGTTAGTAATGACAAGTCGTGCAAGAAATTTCCATCCTTATCTTCTAGTATGAAAGTTTCCCCCTCCCCCCATTCAAGACAATTAATCCAATAGAGGATAGAAACTTACCTAAGTACACCAACGAACAATTCCTCAAGGCTTGTCAAGTTTACCAATAGGAGATCTCAGCCTCCCAACCTCTTCTTGGTTGAGTCCACCCTTAAGATGATTTAGCTTTCCCTTTCCTTTGAGCATAGTATAAAGAAGCTAGGACCATTTAAGATGGTTTTTTCCATTCAATTTATAGGCAACCTGAATATTTTACAATTCTTTGAATTGTTGGGATCAAACAACTTCCATTAATGACTATGCTAAAGCAATTATTTCTACAATTTTTAACATTTCTACAATTCTTTGAACTATCTTTGAATTATTTCTACAATTGTTGGGATCAAAACCTACAGAAAACCTAGTAAGAACCAGATAAAAATTCAGCAATGAAGACCGAGCAACAAAAATAAACCACCAATGATGAAGAATAGAGGAAGAACTCCAACTATGAAAGCTAATAAATGATAAAAGGAACACGAGAAATATTCTATTTTCTATTTAGAAAAGAGAGCAAAAGAAAAACATAGATGAAGGTAGAAGAAGAAAAGACGAAACTGTGCCTAACGATCGTATACAATGATGAAAAATGAGAAATAATTTTATGAAAGATTTTTCTAATATATCTCTTTTGAAAAATATATACAAAGTGGTTGTATTTATATATAACAATCTTAACAATAGAAAAAGAATTAGCTAAGCTATCATACCCTTGATTTGTGAAATCAAATAACTAATTATGTATTTTCTTCCAATTTGGACTCATGACTTTGAATCATTATATTATTTGTGATTTTTGTTTTCTGGATTGCAATGAGAAATGTTTCATATCGTTGTGTTTATGCTTATTAATTATGACTTATTTATCTGTAATTGAAAACTTGTTTTGTTTTTATTAATTAAAGACAATTTATTATATATAAATATGCATACACGTGCACATTAATATTAGTTTTTAATTTGCTTCTCTTTCCTATTTTAATATTTTAATGGGCGCTAGATAGGGGGTTGATCGCCTATTGCCTAGAACCGTCTTTTAATGTCTTGATAAAATTAATATCTAAAGTGTACACTTACAAATTATAAACTATCATAGGTGGTTCAATCCACACCGATTCCAACTGAATAAAGCATTTTCTAAATTGCAAATAGAGGTATGTGTCAGATGAAGCCATATGCGACGATCGATATTAGTCTTTTAATATCTTAATAAAATTAATATCTAAAATATACGCCTACACATACCATAGGTTCTTCAGTCTAAACCAAGTCCAATTGAATTAAATAAGATATTTTCCTAAATTGCATATGGACATCACATGTATCATAAGAAGTCATATGCGACCAACATTTGTCCCTTTTAAATCCACATAGGAGGTGGGATATGAGATCCAAGTAGTCACTTCTTAAAACCATGTTGAAATATATTGGAAAATAAATAGTTTTCAAATGAAAATGGATACAACTATTTCCCATTTCCAAACCAAACACTATTGTCAAAAAAGGTGGCATTGCATGGTTCAAGGTTGGTAAGTCAAGTGGTATAAATATTCACTTTAATTCATAAGGCCATAATATGTTAGTATCGTTATGTTCCTAGATAATTTAGGTTCAGTTGAACAGCTTAAACAATGTTGGTTCCTCATTAAAGTCTTCATCATGGATTTTTATGAGAAGCTAGCTAGGACTCACCTATATCACTTATATTCTACCAATCATCTCTGAATATATAAATATAATAATAATAATAATAATTAAATTTTATCTCACTATATAAAATCAGATTTCTGAATATATAAATAAAAATTAAAAAAAAATAAAAAATAAAAAAATTATCATCATGCCAATTAAAATATAACAGGAGTTAATTATTCAATTGTGTGAGGGCCCATGTTATAGCTTTAGGAAATCTCTTTGTTACATGAAACATCTTACATGTCAGGTACAGAAAAAAGAAAAGATCCTGATGTACCTTTAAACATAATCCGTACAGTAGCATCTGAATTTTCTGGGATAGAGTTGATTGAGGCACCTTGCTTTCCAATTATAGTAATTGCTTGGGTCGATGAGACCAGTAATTTAATTGAACACAGTGTAGAAGGAGTGTCATCCTCAGATATCTCATTAATAAACTTGAAAATTATCATCTTTCAAAAGAATATTTATAATTAAATAATATCTTCTTTACACGATGAATAATATTCTGAATATATATACATGATATAATACAATTCAACGTACCTCATATAAATATTTATATCCATGCAATATAATAATTGAAAAAAATATCTTATTCAAATATTATACAATTATGCAGTATAATAATGATAAAACTAAACAATAACGATAATCTACGAGACCAAAAACTCAAAAATATATTGTTACGAGCTGATCCGATTTAGGACATAAAGTACACGATTAGCAACAAAATTAAAATCCAGATACAAGTCCATTAATATAGTACCAATGAATTAAATAAATAGAAAACTAAAAAAATAAATCATCAGAAAACAAAGATAAATTCGAAGTTCGATGTGAGTGAGACGACATGGGCAGATATCCTCCAAGCGACCCAATCATAATCCTGCTAATAAGGAAAACAACAAAAGAAATAGGGATGGTGAGTACAAAAGAATACTCAGCGGATATAGAATGATAATGTATGATAATAACAGTAAGAGGGGTCAAAGAAAATATACAGTCTCGCGAAAAGTACTCTAACATACAATTTATAAGACCAGAAATTCAAAAATATACTGTTGCGAGCCGGCCCGGCTTACGACATAAAGTACACGATTAGAAATAAAATCGAAATCCAAATACAAGTCCATTAATACAGTATCAATGAATTAAATAAATGCGAAAACTAAAATAAACAAAACATCAGAAAACGAAGGTAAATTCGAAGTTCGATGTGAGTGGAACGGCATGGGCAGATATCCTCCAAGCGACCCAATCATAGTCCTATTAACAAGGAAAACAATAAAAAAAAATAGGAGTGGTGAGTACAAAAGAATACTCAGCGAATATAGAAATATAGTGCATGATAATAACAGTAAAGATGGTCAAAGGAAACATATAGTCTCGCAAAAAATGCTCTAGCATATATATATATAATCATGTATCGTACAAAAGAACAACATTGTAGAAATATAGTCCAATATTTCTATACAACATAACGACACAAGTCTATCATTCTAACTCAGTCAAGAACTAAGTATAAGACATAACTCTAAAATATGGTACTATCTCAGACATAGGTGAGTCAACTTAGCATATAAATATAATCATATGCTGTACATAAGAATAACTCAGCAGAAGTATATTCCAACATCCTTACACAACCTAACAACACAAGTCTATCATTCTAACACAATCATATAGTAGGTATAATAATCGAACTCCAACACATGAATATTATTCTTGTGTTGATATAATAATTGAACTCCAACATAATCATATAGTAGATATAATAATCGAACTCCAACACAATCATATAATAGGCACCTTGCTTTCCAATTATAGTAATTGCTTGGGTCGATGAGACCAGTAATTTAATTGAACACAGTGTAGAAGGAGTGTCATCCTCAGATATCTCATTAACAAGTTTGAAAATTATTATGCTCCGAAAAAATATTTATCTAACGAAAATCAAATAATACCTTCCCTACACGACGGACAATATCCTGACTATATATACATAATACAATACAATTCAACATACCCCATACGAATATTTACATCCACGCAGTATAATAATTGAGAAAAATACCCTACTCAAATATTACACAATCACGCAGTGTAATAATGATAAAATTAAACAATAACGATGGTCTACAAGACCAAAAACTCAAAAATATATTGTTGTGAGTCGGCCCGACTTACGACATAAAGTACACGATTAGAAACAAAATCGAAATCAAGATATAAGTCCATTAATATAGTATCAATGAATTAAATAAATATGAAAACTAAAAAAATAAACCATCAGAAAACGAAGATAAATTCGAAGTTCGATGTGAGTGGGACGGCATGAGCAGATATCCTCCAAGCGACCCAATCATAATCCCGCTAACAAGGAAAACAACAAAAGAAACAAGGGTAGTGAGTACAAAAGAATACTCAGCGAATATAGAAAGATAGTGTATGATAATAACAGTAAAAGGGGTCAATGAAAATATACAGTCTTGCGAAAAGTACTCTAACATACGATCTACAAGACTAGAAACTCAAAAATATACTGTTGCGAGCCGGCCCGGCTTACAACATAAAGTATACGATTAAAAATAAAATCGAAATCTAGATACAAGTCCATTAATACAATATCAATGAATTAAATAAATGCGGAAAAAAAAAATAAACCATTAGAAAATGAAGGTAAATTCGGAGTTCGATGTGAGTGGGACGACGCGGGCAGATATCCTCCAAGCGACCCAATCATAATCCTGCTAACAAGGAAAACAATAAAAGAAATAGGAGTGGTGAGTACAAAAGAATACTCAACGGATATAAAAAGATAGTGCATGATAATAACAGTAAGGAGGGTCAAAGGAAACATACAATCTCGCGAAAAATGCTCTAGCATATATATATATAATCATATATCGTACAAAAGAACAACACTGTAGAAATATAGTTCAACATTTTTATACAACATAACGACAAAAGTTTATCATTCTAACTCAGTCAAGAACCAAGTATAAGACCTAACTCTAACATATGGTACTATCTCAGACATAGGTGAGTCAACTCAGCATATAAATATAATCATATGTTGTACATAAGAATAACTCAACAGAAGTATAGTCCAACATCCCTATACAACCTAATAACACAAGTCTATCATTTTAACACAATCATATAGTTGGTATAATAATCGAACTCCAACACATGGATGCTAACTCAGACACAAGTGAGTAAACTATATATATATATATATATATATATACATATATGGTTTTGATACCCTGCACACCCTTAAATGTGCGATCGTGGGCGACAGCCAACGTTGACACCTGACGTGTACAACACCTCCGCGTTTCTTCGTTCTCTCTTCTTCGCGTGGGAAAAATTTCGCCCTGATTCTCCAGATATGATTGGGGAAAACTTTAAATCTCCCTGTCTATGTTCCTCTCCTCTATTTCCCCTGCACCGTAAACCCTAATTCCATCATCTTCCGTCATCGCCTCTCCCTCAGTTCTTGCCTGCCGACGATCATTCTCACGGCATCGTGCTGGTATTCCCCTAATTTCGACATTTCTTCTCTTACTCCCTGCTGTCGCTCCCCCTCCGTCATCGCCTCTCCCTGATTCACTGGCTGCCGGCAACCATTCTCACGCCATCGAAATATTTATATTCCCTTATTGTTCACCGCTCCACCTTCCTTAAGTAGGTGCAGCTTCAAAATTACAAGGTAATAATTTTATTTCTGCTATACATTTTAATCTTATGCAGGAGCTTCAAAATTGGATCATCAAAATTCGGTACAATTTTTGAACGTGATGGTGATTTGAACAAACCAGCAACATGAATGATGTTGTTATGAACAAACCAGCACTGTCATTGGTGCTGTTTTGAACAAACCAACACCACGCAGTTGCTAGTTTGTTCAAAACACCACCACTTTCAAAACATGACCAATTAAAAAACAGCACCAACGTGATTTAGATTACAAAATAATATGTTAATATCAAGATTTTTGATGGTTATTATTATTATAATATTAATAATGTAAATCACATGGACCTCTGTAGAAGTCTTCCTGTTATTGGCTGAACAAAGATATTTACCTGCCCACTACATTTTGGATGAGGTCTAATTGGAGTGAGCCTTTAGATTGAAGAAAGAAAATTGATACTCAAATTAAAGGTGTTCAGTCAATGTTATACTAAATCTGCTCCCACCACTACTGCTGCTGGGAAATCATGATAACACATTTTACAATAATGGAAGAAAACAACACTGATGATCAGCTATACATTCCACAAGTTGATGATGATCGA
>JBBUKS010481148.1:0-16557 GCA_038050645.1 Hedychium gardnerianum
TAAGCAACTAATTTTAATTTTAAAATTATAGCGACGGAATATTAAACTTCATCGCTATTAGTAACGGATGAACAAAAAAAAAATCATCGCTATATATCCATAATAAATAAATATCATGTATATAACGACAGAATAATTATAATCGTTGGATGAATATTTATCCGTCGTTAATAACAATAACTAAATATTTATCCGGTCGCTAATTATGACAACTTATTTAATCCATCCTAAAAACCATCGCTCTGTAATTTATTTTTTTTTGTAGTGACATGGCAGAGCCCAATTATTCTCGAGCCATGTCACGGACGACTTGACCCAATTGCTACCTTTGAAGAAGAGTTTGAATTAGTAATGTGGCGCAACAACGAGCAAACTAAAAACAAACAACAATGTGGGAGTGCATCAGGCAAGCAAGCAACGATTGATAAATAAGGATGCCTTTACCCTCTTTCTTTTCATTGGGTGAACAATTTTGATACATTCCCTCTCCTCCTTTTTTTTAGCTTGAGATTGATTTGAATTTGGCTTGAGTGTGATTAATTTAAATATTCTCAAACTCTTAATTTTAGTTTGTTTAATTATGACTTTTATCTATTTATAAATCTATTTATAAATTTGATTAAAATTTTATTGATTAATATCATTCATAAGTTGACGTTGTTTATAAACAATCTCTAATTCACGAAGACCTTATGCATGTTGAACATAAAATTTACTCATAAATATTTAGTTCATTTACTCTCTTTTTTTATTTTTTTTAAAAAAATATTTAATTCATTTACTTGCATCTTATGTGAGAGAGTGATTTAGTAAACAACATCTCCTTCTTTCCTTCTCTCCCTCCTCTCACTTTTTCTTTTCACCCTCTCTTGTTCTGGGATAAATTGATGGGGACCCTGGACAGCGTTTCGTCTTATTCCATTAAGTAAGCGTTGAAGAATTGCCAGCTGTGCTGCCATGTCATCACGCGAGTTGGGCCAGGGCGTCCTGCTCCTGAGCTGTCACTGGCGACCGACACATCCACACACTGGATCCTCTCCAACAACAACAGCATCTGAGTTATGTAAATTCAAACATCTCTAACGGATTCACGTATTCAAAGTGAGGTCCATAACGTACGACGAGTGTAGCGAGAATTCTCCCGTACCTTTTACAAGCATCGTTGTACGTGATCTGGAACCAGGTCCAGCATTCCGCCGATCGCTTTTAATATCACGTGATATTTAAAGCAATTTCCACGTTAATATCCGACAATTATGTTACAATGTTTTTAACCCATGTAATTACCTTTCTTACTATAGGTTTATGATATCGGTAGCCAGGGTCCAACTTCTGAGCTTCGAGTGTATTCTTTGGGTAACGATTGTTTTCCGCGTGCGGTTATTCCGGAAAATAAATAGGACTCGGAGTCGCCTGCTTTGGCAATAAGAAATCTCGACCTCTGCTCTTCTCCGGCGACCTCCGGCGAGACAAGAAGACTACCAAAGATGGGATCTTTACCTCCACCGCTGATGGATGTTCCCAGATCAGGCGCCAAGATCGATTCGGACGAGCTCGGCCTCCTGTTCCAGGCGCAGCGTCTCCACATGGAGCACTTCTTCGACCAACTCGACATCGCCCAGGCGGCGGACTTCGCCCAGGTCCTCCTCGACGCACCCGGCGCCATCTTCTTCTCCGGCGTCGGGAAGTCAGGCATCGTCGCCCAAAAGCTCGCTCAGACCATCGCCTCCCTCGGCTTTGCCCGTGCCGCTTTCCTATCCCCCGTCGACGCCCTCCACGGAGACCTCGGCGCCGTCTTCCCAGGTGACCTCCTTGTTCTCATTTCCAAGTCCGGCGCCTCGGAGGAGCTTCTCGCCCTTGCCCCCTGCGCCCGCTCAAAGGGCGCGCGTCTCCTTTCCCTAACCTCCGCCAGCGTGGGCTCGGGCAATCCCCTTGCAGATGTCTGCGACGTCAATGTGCACCTTCCCCTCCAGCGCGAGCTCTGCCCCTTCGGCCTTGCTCCAGTCACCTCGGCGTCGATACAGATGGTGTTTGGGGACACTATTGTTGCTGCCCTAATGGCGGCCAGGCGTCTCACCAAAGAGTAGTATGCTAGGAACCACCCTGCCGGAAAGATTGGGAAAAGCCTTATCTTTAAGGTAAACTCCGATCTGGTGGGCTCATTTTTCTGTTCAACAGATGAAAATCAGATTTTTGTTGGAAAATTTAATTCATTCATTTCCAAAAATGCAAATCCACCTCTTTTCTTGAAAGAAAATTGAGGCATACAAAACACATTGCATTTAGAAGAGCTATATATCTATCGCTAGCTTGATATGTTCTTTGTTTATATTAATATGTAGATTACCAATTAAGTAATTTTTGTTAGGAGCTCCCATCGTTTTACATGCTTACATAGTAAGTTTGACCCTCCGGGAGTCGATAACCTGAGAAATGATGCTCAAGCATCTCATCACATTTGCTTGTTGTTGATGAGATGCTTCATCTGATCGGCACCTTTACTGATGGTGATCTGCGGCGCACACTCAAGGCATATGGTGCAGCCATCTTCAACCTCACGGTTGGCGAGATGTGCAACAGGTATTTTTTCTTCTCTAATCTTCTTGA
This sequence comes from Hedychium gardnerianum, assembly GCA_038050645.1. Classification (NCBI taxonomy): domain Eukaryota; kingdom Viridiplantae; phylum Streptophyta; class Magnoliopsida; order Zingiberales; family Zingiberaceae; genus Hedychium; species Hedychium gardnerianum. Next base: position 2,608 of record JBBUKS010481148.1, read on the forward strand.
ATATTTCATGATGTTTTTCTCAAGTTTCTGAATTATTATCCCTTTAGCTGCTTTATGGATATTATCTTCTTTTATCAACAACTGTTCTGATGTTTTGTTTACAATGCTGATTAAAGAAGTTCTGAAACAGGAACCCAAGATCAATCAGCCCAGAAGCTATGGCTGTTGAGGCAATGGAGAGGATGGAATCACCCCCTTCTGCCGTGCAATTCTTACCCGTTGTCGATGCCTGCAATGTTGTGATTGGTATCATCACCTTGCATGGATTGGTTTCTGCAGGCTTGTCATCTTAATTCATCATGTTTTCATCTGTTCGGTCTTAACTGTAGTGAGTCATTCTATCATTTGTGTTGTCGAATAGCATATGGCAACACATTGTCAATTCGTGATACTTTGTTTTTTTTCCCTCCATTCATATCGATTAGTTTGCTGCGAGTGCTGGTGTAATACTAATGTAGAAATAAGAAAAAAGCCATCTTTGGCAATCCCATTTGTATATGAAAATGTTGGTCAATTGAAGTTTCCATTTGTAGCATTTAGTTATGAAGCTCAATCATATTGTAACCAGACGAGTAAGTAGCTTTGGATGAGGCAGATGACTCGAGAGCAACAGTTGAGTTTCGAGAAAGTTTAAAGTGATGATGACTTCGTAAATGTCTTAACGGAGAGACAGACGGAGATAACTTGTTGATCGCCAGTATGATGAGAAAACACTGATGGTTTGAGGGTCCTTTTTGCCTTTCCTGATCACTAGAGAGAACATGCCAGAGCTCCATGGAGATTTTGAGTAGTTTGTCTGTAAATCATGCGGAGCACTTGCCATCATGGATATTAAAGAGAATGATTTTGAGATAATTATTTATATTTAACATTAGAAATAATTTTACCAATGAGGTGTGAAGACACCTAAAATCCCAAATATATGAGATGATATGTGTTAATCTTCCATTTTTCTAAAAAACTAATCAAAATCTCAGCTTTAAGATGAAAATTAGGGACCATTGCTTCACTGAAGTTCTTCAGATACTTAGAAGTCCTTTTCTTCAGCAATCAGAATCAACACAATTAATGGAAAAAATAGCATGGGCATGATTTGCAAGTTCAACAGCCGATAAGTGACACTGTCATCATCAAGTAACTAAGATTTCACTCTTATTCGACATAATAATATTATTAGAGTTACACCAAAATGGAAATTACATAGAGCATTTTACACGACATCGACCAAACTAGAAATAAAGGAGCCACCAATTCTACCTACAAACACCTCACCTAGTTCCTTCTCCCTTATTACCATCTTCAAAAGCAACACTTGCAACCAAAATTACTTTCTGTTATTTGTGAGCTAAATCATAGCATCGAGGTTCTTGCCGTTCTCTCTTTCGTCGCAGCAGAAGCTTCCTCAGGAACATACCCCCTCCTTTTTGTTTCTTTGGTACAATCATAAGCCTTTCGGCACTAGTTCCACCTCTATGATTGCTAATAGGTGACTTCACTGGTGACAGATTCATGATACTTTTTGCTGAACCTTTGTATGAGTGTTGGCTCTTAGAAGCTGCAGCTGTTGGTGGTTTCGGCGGTTCAGTGCATATGATTTCCTTTGTGTTTGGAGATTGCAGTGTTACCTGATCCTCTGCTCTCATATGATCAACTAACTGAAGTCGGCGTTTGGATTTTGCGATGGCAGGAGTGGATATGACCTTGTCGAATAAAGGTGCATCTTGGGTTGAGGCCAATGCTTTCAACTGTTTCCCCAGATTTACGATCGTTTCCTGGCAAGCTACAAGCTTTTCGGAAGCAGCAGCGATATCACAGTCCTGCATGATCATAGTGTAATAAGTAGCTGAAAAACAATTCGAGTGATTATTGAACCATGATCCATTATCCTTACTGCCTGGATTTGCTTTTCTTCTTGTTGCAGGACATACTTTGGAGCTTCCTTGGATGCAGCACTGCCACATTATCGAAAATTTTAGAGGGTTAATTAGTCACAAGACTATTTAGAACAAAACTCAAAATAACTGGAAAATTGTTCACACCTTTCGATTTGAAGCTGCAATTCGAGACATGCTGCCTCCAATTCCTCACAGCAATTGCTTTTCTCTTCGAGTTCAACTTCAAGGGACGAGAATTTTTGAAATGCCTCTTTCAATTCAGTCTTTGCAATTGAAAGCTGTGTCCCAAGATCTTCATTAATCAGTTTTTGGTTTATGATCTGGTCTTCAATCTGCCCTTTCGATTCTTTAAGAGTTGCAAGTTCTAGCTGTAAATTGGTGATGTTTGCTTCTGACTCCCTAAGTTGAGCCGTAATTGTTTCATTATTATCGGTGGATGTTTTTAGCACTGCCTCCAGATCCTTCCTCCTAGACTCCATGCTCATGATCTTATATTTCAGTTGTTCATTTTCATCTTTTCTTCTATCGGTGGTATTGGTTTCTTCAATTGAGTCTAACTTATCCAACTCCTTAGATGGATAAATCACATCCGCATCCAAGTGTTTCCTTATTGTCGCTTTCATGTCTGTAACATCTTGAAGAGAAAAACAATGGTTTACGATCCACTCCAGAGTTGAAGCTACTTGAGCAGTAAATTGTTCGAAATCAACCTTTCTGCACAGCAACTCAGTACACACTGAAACAAAATTCTGTAGGACAGCAGAAAGTTCAGAATTTTCCCACAGAAATGAGCGGGCAACATATCCATTTGCGGTAGGAGATCTTTGTTCTGTAACGTTGGCTTTGGTGTCTCTAGATGACATCTCTAGTCCATTACTTTTGGTATTTTTCAGAACAATTCCCTCAACCAATTCAATCAGTTTACGAACTGATTCTTCTAGGCTTGACTGGCACGGTTGGATACTGCTTTTGCTATCGAAACGATCTCCTTCGATATTATAGTTCAAGACATCCAGTGCAACTCTAACATCATTGAGAATGGCACTAAAACTTTTTTGCACGATATGATGCTTTTGTATGATGACCCTCAGAATATCCTGAAGCCAACTAGGGTGGTTTTCGAATACTGTGTACCTGAATTGAGTCTCATTGTTTGCTTCTTTACCTAGGACCGAGTCCTTGCCAGTTGCTTCTGATAAATCAAGTCCTGCACAAGAGTCTTTAGTCGTCACACATGAATTATTATCACCAAACACACTCAATGAACTTTCAAAATATTTGTCTGCAGAGACTATGGCGAGTTTCTCCATCTCAACAAAATCATCCATCAAACTCAATTCTGACATTCCAGCATTTCTGCATGATGAAGCAGTTGATTTTCCATTTCTGAAGTGTTCCAGTTCGGAAACTAAAGCAGAAGCCCATGATTCAGCACAGCTGACACTATCATCATTCGCGCCATGCTCTGAAATCGACGAAAGAGGAATGTCACAAGACAATGGACTGCCCCTTGCTAGCTCACAAACTTGTCCTTTCGAGAGTTCTTCAAGTTGTTTCTCAACCTGTGATAGCTTCATTGCGGTACGCGCAAACATGGCACGTGATGCCTGAAGTTCATTGTTTTTCTTGATCAATGATTCTTTGAGAATCTTGTTCTCGCCTTCAGTGGTGTGTAGTCTATCAACAAACGAAAAGGCGCCCTTGCTTGATACATCGTCATCAGAAAGAATATTCTTCAAGTTGAAATCTTCATTCATGGAAGTCGACCTTTTCTTCCTTGTTTCAGTGGAATTATTACCTAGAATTTCAACCTCACTCCGCATTTTAGCTAAAGCTGTCGGTCCCGGAAGTCTCTTCCTGACCATGACACGCAATCTTTGGCACTCGGTTTCTAACTTAGCAATCTTCTTAACACTCTCTAGGTTTTGCCTATGAGCAGCATTCGAGGATCTGTTATTGTAATCCCTCTCCTCATTTCGAATCTCGATCTCTTTCTGAAGCATGCATAGCTCGTACCTCATAGAAGTATTGAGTTTCTCAGATGAATCAAGCCTACTCAACACTTCAGTGAGGTTTGCTTCTACCTTGGATTTCGACTCGCTTACTTCTTTGAGTACCTCTTCTTTAACCTCTAGAATTCTATTCAAGTTGTCATTTTCAACGACTACCTCAGTAAGCCTCTTATTTGTCTCCGATAACTTCTGTTCTAATGTTCGGACCTTCTCCTGCTCTCTCGATATCTTCAAGGCAGCATTGTTAACAATGAACTGTTGATCTTCTTTAGTAATATGAAGCTGTTGCATGCATTCTTTCAACGCTATATCTCTATCAGCTACTCTTTCTTCGGCGGCTTTCTTTTGGAGTAGACCATCATCCAGTTTTTGTTTTAACAAAGCAGCTTCTACTTCTGCTTTACGCCATCCTTAAAAATTGGTCAGGGAACAGTCATTAAAAAAAGTGTTTGGGGTAAAGTAAGACATGTTGATGTGAATTTCGATTAAATGTTTAACCTGCAGTTGCTTCCTCAGATACTCTGGATTGCTTTGCCAAAAGATCATCTTTAGCATTGGACGCAGAGCGAACAGATGAAAGTTGTTCGTTTAAATCTTCCAAGTGTCTCTCTAGCTCGAGAGTCTTCTCTTTCTAAATGAATTCATGCAAAACATTACAAAATCACTCTTCAACTACTGGTGATCACTAGATGTACATTACATTTGAAGTGGAAGAAGGATAAGTAGTTACGAGCTAGATAATAGAAAACTTGTTATTTAAGCAGAAATTTATATAGTTTCTTACCTCGATGTTCTTTTCCAAGGACTTCTTTTTCCAAAGCCATGTCTTGTTATCCATGATTTGGACGATTCTGTAAAAGCATACAGAAGAAGATAAGAGTTCAAAATGGAGGAGGTGTTCTATTTATCAATTCACATTCACGGAAACAATTTTGATTGAGCATGCCATGAAAGAGGGTTGACAATATTAAACAAGAAAAGTTCATGAGCGATTGGTTATATTTCCAGTGTGCATGCCGACCAAAGTAATCCGTTGATGTCTCAATGTCCATGACTTGTCCCATCCTCGAGAAAAATTTTAATCAAAAGAGCAAGTGTTCTAAGTAGTTGAGACTACCACAATTTGACGATGATGATCCATGAAAGGTTAACGATATCCATTTTTAAGACTAAAAATATAATTTTGACAATCTCGTAGTATAGAGAAATTTAGGAAGGTGAAGGGCAAGGGAAAAGGACAAAGAAGGTTCACGGTCAACAATAAATAGTGGAAGGGTAGAGCTAGGCTCATGTACAATGGTAGAGAGTGGCAAGAAGACTCACAATTAATAGTGGAGGGCAAGGGGCTCATCGATAATGGTAGAAGGAAGAGGGAGTTCATAGTTGATTGTAGAGAGGGAATCATAGTCAAAGGCGAAGGGAAAATGTGACGAATGACAAAGGGGTACTCACAATCAACAATGAAAAGTGTGGAAGGGCAAGGTGAGGACAACAAGGGAAGGGAGGGATCACCAAATGGATGGTGGAATTGAAAGTTGTTTTCCTCCCAAATGCTCATATTTTTGTTGATAGGTAAAGGGCAATCAGGTGCACGAAGCTTCTGCCAATTCGGGGTCCGAGGAAGAGTCAAACCACTTTGGGTCTATTGTACGTAGCTTTACCTTCCATTGCAAGAGGCTATTTCTGCGATTCAAACCAGTGACCTCAAAGTCAAAGCCAAACCCTGAAAAACTAGGAAATATTTTTTGAGAAAACCTTCAACAGAGGTTAGATGTTTCAAATCACACACTGAAAACAAACATGGCAACATTTCAGATAGCCATTGCAGCAGCAAAGGCCTCAAATGGCCTACATTCTAACTATTATACAACAAAGGATTTCAGTGTTGCATTTCATGCTTTAGTTCAAATGGCATTAAATGAATCAGAAAACACCAATTTCAGGTTTCATTATGGAGAAGTAAACATCCTTCAGTTAAGGGAGATGCTTAATAGTGACACAAGAAGACAACTGAAAGCTCATCCATGGCAGAAATGATTGTTCTAGGGACCATTCACACAATCACGAAGGCAAATTTAGGGTTCCTCATTCCACAGATGAACCAACCATGCCTCAAAAAAAATCTACTCATGTTTCTCGGGAGCACAAAAGAAAAACAATCTAAATCTGAAGCAGAACTTGCAACAAAAATCCAAACTTTGAACTTTCTCTAGGACAATAAGACAAACACCATCAAGAACAAGGCCAACAAGAAAAAAAAGAAGAAGAGGAGATCACCATTTGCTGACCTCAAAGCTCCATTCTGAGCACGAAAAGCAGAGCGGCAAGAAGAGCAGCCTCCACCAGGACTACATGCACAGCGAGGGAGAAGCCACAGGTGAAGAAGGTATGTAGTAATGGTACACCAGCTCAGCTACATTCCTTTTTTATCTATTTATATTGAATTGTTTACAGATATTGGTTGCTTTTTTTTCTGCTTTTTGTATTTTGTATGGACAGGTGGGGCGACACGGAAAGGTGCACGGATTTGTGTGCGTGAGAGAGAGGAGGGTAGAGATGTAAATGAGAAGAGGGTAAAGAGGAGTGAAAGCTGAGACCGCCATTGATGATGTTGATGCCTTTTGGCTGGAGCGAGTGGAAAATTGAGAGGAAGAGCAAAGTGTCGGCGGTCGCAGCAGACATGCAGAGGTGGGGGGATGGCCTGGATCCGTCCCGACAGATGACAGCTGAGATTTGGAACTCTATTGGTGGCTTCGGATGGTACGCACAGCGCGGTTGACTTTGGTCTCCCCTATTATTAGACAGGGTAAGGGCAAGGACTAGATTTATTACTTACATACATACATTCATGGTAAATAAATAAAAGTAAACAAAAAAATTTTAAAAAAAAATCCCCGATTATAATTTTTATTAAAAGAGGTTTTTTTTTTAAAAATAAAAATAATGTCACCCTCCTTCCACAATCCAATACGGATGATTCATATAAAAATATTATTATAAATAAAATTAAAATCAATTCTTAAGGAGTATAAAATATATCATTAGTTATCTAATTTTTTTTATATATGTTATTATTATTAGATAAAATTCTTCATAATTTATTCTTTTTTAGAAAATATGAGATCATTCTAAAAAATACCAAAGTGATGATTTCATCTTTTCATCATATCACAAGTAAATTCTCGATTTCATCTTTTGTCACACTGTAAATTCTATAATATATTAAAGTAAATTATTTTTTTAATTCAATTTAATTAAAAATATTATATATAAAGTACTTTAAAAAATATCAAATTGGTCACTAACAATTATATAAATAGATATTACAATATTTTTTAAATGATTTTGATCATGTTAAAATGATTTTAATTATGCATTCGTAGCTATTATAATAACGTTAAAATAATCCCTAAGACATGACCTAAGTTATTATCATATGAAAGATTTATCGAATTTAAATAAAGATCAAATCTCAATAAAAGTCATAGATATATCTTATCATATATTCTTTCTTAATAATATGAGACAATCGTGAGGTTATCTTTTTGATGAATCTAATAATGTTGAAAAAAATAATATGTTAAGCAATATTTTAATTTTTTTTAAAAGAAACACCGACGTCTTTTGATATTTTTTTCCCCGTCGAATAAAGACACCAATAGATCATCATGCTCGATCCAAGTTATTATATTACACTAAGCATAACATAGCTTAAAATAAGTCAAGAGCTAAGAGATTAAATCACCATTATTCAAAGTAGGTCTAAGCATAGGTATTATGTTATTAAATCATGATTTACTATATTTAAGTCTAATTAATTTTGATATAATTTAAATATAAAACAATTCGATGAATTAAAATAACTTATTTTATTAACATATCATTATTTATTAAGTCATTTGGAGAAATTTTTGTGTATAATTGAAATAATTTGAATGCATGCTCCAATTTAAATATTTAATAGCAATGATTCTTCTATCAACTCATGTCATTATTTTAAACACAGGTAATTAATTCATCAAATTGTACCTACAATATAATGAGATAATTATTTTAAATTGAAAGTAGATAGTTTAATTAAAGTAGCTTTTATTAATTGGAAGCATGTCTCTTGGTAGGTATACTATTGTTATCATGTGAGTGATGGGGAAAACCTAACCTAGTTGGAGATAATGAACTCGATTGTCCACACCTATTAAATTAGGTAAACTTAGAGACAAAAGAATTGAATTAAAATTTAGGAGAAATTAGTTTTTTTTTGTTCAATGTGTTTTAATTTAGTTATTGAGGAATGTACTGTTTGGCAAGTAGATATGTATTGTTGGAAAGTTGGTGGCACTTTCATATTGGAGGATGTTGATTGTTTTTAATATATTTTTGGGTAAAAATTAAAAGGGTATTTATATATATTATCACCAAAAGGGTACTATATTTTAAGAAAATATTAAAAGGGCATCTCATTTTAGTTTTTATTATAAAAAAATTCTTATTTAAGTCATGTTATAATAGTTTTGGCCAAAACTACTATAATTAGAATAACTTTAATTGAAACTATAATAATATGAAACTGTTTTAGCCAAAATTGCTACAACATAGAGCAACTTTAGTTAATACCGCTCTAACATAAAATAATTTTAGTTAAAAAAAATTCCCTATAGTTTTTAAAGGAAAAAAACATATTTATTCTTCCAAAATCATATTTATCATTACAAAATTAAATATTAGAGGTATAAATCTCTCATAAACAAAAATTTGTTTGGATTAGACTTATAAAACCAACAATAAAAAAGTCCTTATTATATGAATGAAGCACTAATCAATTGATAAGAATGGAAGAAGGATTAGGCTAAACATCCATGAAATTGCTAGTGAAAGCTCACCTACAAGTAAACTACTAAGTAGATGATTGAAAATACATTCTATCTGAACACATTTTTTTTTCATTTGTTCCTTGTCATTTCTATGCATAAAATGAGTGAAATTAATTTCTTTTCCTCTAAATTTCCCAAAATTAATTTCCTTGACATCATTGAGTGTTTTATGACCACATCTGCTACTTAAACCCAACATAATTGACTACAACATTTGACCAATTCAATGTACATTCATGTTTTGGACCTACTTTTCTTAGTCATTAAGGGGGAAAATGCATTTAGGATTTCAAAATAAAGGTTAAAAATGCAAGGAAATGATAGTGATAAAATTAATTAATTAACAAGGAAATAATTAAAAACAAGCATATAATTTATTAGTCATTAGGGGGAAAATGCATTTAGGATTTCAAAATAAAGTTTAAAAAATCAAGGAAATGATAATGATAAAATTAATTAATTTATTGACAAGGGAATAATTAAAAACAAGCATATAGTTTATTATTCATTAGGAAAAAAAATGCATTTAGGACCTCAAAATAAAGGTTAAATAGTCAAGGAAATGATAACCATAAAATTAATTAATTAACAAGGAAATAATTAAAAACAAGCATATAATTTATTAGTCATTAGGGGGGAAAATGCATTTAGGACTTCAAAATAAAGGTTAAAAAGTCAACGAAATGATAATGATAAAATTAATTAATTAACAAGGAAATAATTAAAAACAAGCATATGATTTATTAGTCATTAGGAAAAAAATACATTTAGGCCTTCAAAATAAAGGCTAGAAAATTAAGAAAATAACAATAATTAATTAATTGATTAACAAGCTAAGTTTGCTGCTCTCTCTCTATAATGTATTTTATATAGTGGCCGGATGGTCCAAATTTATGAAGTGGAATAAAATTCAAGTTCTTTTTTTCTTATTTATTTATTGAAAAATTGTACATATGTAAAGTTTATGTTTCAATATGTGGATATATTCCTCTAATTATCATTTATTTATTTATTTAAAAAAAAATAGTTCATCTAAAGCCTGGGGAATAATATGCAAAGAGACCTAAATAAAAGACAAATGTATGCATATGATGAGAGCATTGGATTCCAAAAAAAATAGGTTTTTTTTTTTATCTCCTACTATTTCACTTTTCTTTGTAATGAGTTTTGTATGTGTCTTTACCACAATTATTGTTTATCAAAAATTTTACCGAGGAGGCATTACTAGATCTTAACCATCATTGGATTTGCTCACTTGCCAACGATAAGTAATTCTAGTTTACGAATTCGACTTTCACGCTCGAACAAAATGTCAATGTTGGATGAATTTTAGGGTATGGTGGCGCTAAGGTTGAAGGTTTATATGACTTCCAACCGTTTATGATGCAATGGTCCTTTGCTTGTTCCACGAAAGTTTTGCATTTTCTATCTTCTCTCGAGTCTCCTCTCCTTTTACCTTGTGGAGTTTGTTTTCATTAGAAAGAGTGTTTTGAGTCGATGATAGATCGACCTTCAACAGTCTAAAGTAACTAGTTGACATGTTTTTGGAGAAAGTATAAAAGCATTTTGTTTGCTCATAAACACTTCAAACCGATACATGGTCCGGTTACAAAGTTGCATTCTATCGAATCATAATGCTATAAAGTTTAATAACATAAACTCTCCAGTAGCATCAGTCTTCAGGATTGAGAGAGGGCATCCACCCTCCTACTGCGCGGCAATGAAACATAAAACCACGGAAGACCTATTTCGCCATATTTCGAACAGTTTAGAGTTTGCTTGATTATTGAAAAAAAGTAGAGTAGTTTCAGTCAATTGGCTCCAATTCGAGCCATTGGCAAAATTTGACAGTTGGAATCTTAGAAAATAAAGCAGTTTCGCACTTGATTTTAGGTTACAATAATCCAATACGACGAATCAAGTTATTTGAGGAGGATCCTCCTCGATTGAGTTTGATATCATGTGTGAAGAGCAGTATTTTTGCAAATGGGGCAGAGATTTTTGTGCATTAGCCACTGCTTGATGCAAGCTGTGTGGAAGTTGTGCCCGCAATCCAAGATCCCGAGTTCATCGCCTTCAACATATTCTTCCTGAGACGATCGAAGAGTAAGATTCCATCGGTTACGGGGTACTTTTCGATAAGTTTGAATAATTAGACAAATACCTGGCAGATACAACATGGTTCGTGTTCCATAGTTGATCCATGAGTCGTCAATGAATGCTTTTGCTGCTTCAGACACTTGATAACTTTGTCCTCATTCAATCCAGTGCAGACATCGCCTATCCTCTCTTCCAATGCCAAGAGTTCCTATAACGAAGTATGAACTTGGATTCAACGAAATATCTTAACAGGAAAAAGAAAAATTGTTGGAGCCAGATGAAATCAGACTATTAGTTCAGAGTTCCGATCTGTTGGGCATTCATACCTCGTACGACATATTATCAACATCAAGACGCATGTCTCTGTGCCTATCATGCAAATCACTGCCCGCCAAAATAAGAGTCTGATCAAGGATAACGACATCCTGGAAAGTTAAGATCAAGTATATCAAACTACACAAAATGGAAAAGTACGGTATGTTTGCAAAAGCCTTGAGGTACAAGGTTAATATCAACAAGTTCAAATAACAGAAAGATTAACATGACTAACAGACCTCTATGCAGAACTGCATCGGTGACTGAACATATTAAACTGCATAAACCTATCTTTTAAGTGTTGAAATTTAGCACACTTTATCGAACAGATGCAAAGAATGTAGGAAAATCTATCTTTGCTAATTATTTGAGTATGATCATGTTTGCTAATTATTTGAGTATGATCATGTTGCAGAGAGCATGTGATATAAATTATATGGGACAACAGATTGATTCTCTTCCCACCAATTGGTTGGCTTTTCAAATACAGTGGCTGTCGACGTTCCAATCTAATAAGGTTAATGTCATGTTAAAAGCTGGTTAATTGTATATATATATATATATATATATATATTCTATTTTAAAATTTGAAAATAATTAAATGATATTGCTAAGTTAATTCACAAGTGATAGTGTCGAAAACTAAAATATATTACTATTCATTCTAGCCACTACATTTGTCAACCCAAACATGGGAATTTCACATTCGAGCATGTCAATCTTACACTATCATTCATTACATTCCTAAATATTAGATTCCTCAGAACTCTCATGGGAATCTATTGTCAATATTACCATTATTAGTTCACCCGCCAACTCAATGGTAACAAACTTGGTGAGTGATAAAACAATTGGGCTTCAAAATCATATACATTTGAATCATTAATCGTCATGACATAATAATCCACACTTAAGTAGCATCTATTCTTTGAAAAAAAAAATGTTGTCTTACTAGTTGCTACTCAATTCTGTATGATAAAATTGGTAAAACACTCGCCTCAAGTCGAAGACCATCCCCTCGGCGTAAGGATTCCAATGCATGACGGATCTGATAGCAGAAATATATGTAAGTATATTGAGGTAAACTGTACAACTTCCACAGAGATGTTTCAGCCGTAAAGATAATAGTTAGGCTTTACAGTGAAGCAAAGCATACTTCCATAAAAGCCCAGGATTAACACTAGTAAACACTGTGAGCATCATCAATTATAAATGCTAGTATAAGAGTATAGATTGAGCTTTCCTTCATAGAAGCTTTTGCAACTTGCAACAAGTGACCAATCAATCAAACATAAAGGAGTAGCTCTGGATTTACCCGGTAGGCCTTTCCTTCATAGTTTAAGCTTTTGCAATTTGCAACAAGTGACCAATCAATCAAACATAAAGGAGTAGCTAGCTTTGGATTTACCCGGTAGGCGGAGAGGGAGACAGTTTACCTATTATCAAGAAAAAAAAATTAAAGGAGTAGCTCTCACCTTCATTCCATGTTATGGTCAGCAATTAAAAATGCTGTATCTTTGTTCCCTCCTCATTTCAACATTGCAGTACCTATACTTATCCTATTCTTGTTCTATTCATGGTTTAAAATTTTGAGTCATATCGGAGTTTCAATCTATGACCGGAACGATACAATTCATATCGTGTCGTACTAATATGATTTCGGTATTTTTAAAATATATTAACTAAAAATAAAAAGTTAACATAAATATTTTTAAAATAAAATAATAAAAAATTAATAAAATAATTTTATTAGGGTTTAATTAAGTCTATTTAGTTTATCACTACTATAGCTAGGAGTTGATCGAAATTATTAATATAAGTTTAATTAGTTTGATTAAAATTTCCTTGGCGTGAAAAAAATAACTCCGCCCATGACGAACTAGTCATGGCCGGTCCCAAGCCCGGATAAAGGAAGAGGATTGCGTTAGGTTGCCAGCCAGTGTTAAACTATGACAAATTTCAATGAATGGATCAATTAAACTATTACGCTTCAAACATAGTATCAATATAAAGAAAATATATACGACTCCTAAAATTAAGTGGTGGAATTTAAAGGATGGGAAGCAAAACGTATTTAAGGAGAAGGTAGGAGTATAAGTATTAGGGGAAATATCTAGTGACTCTAATACGATATGGGATAAGATAGTATCAAAGTTGAAAATAATAGCTAAGAATGTACTCGGTGAGTCAAAGGGGCATGCACCACCAATTAGGAATCTTGGTGGTGGAATGAGAAAATACAGGAGAAAGTGAAGGAAAAACGAATAGCTTATAAGGAATTATATATCTGTAAGAATGAGGAAAACTTAAAAAAATATACTTTAACCAAGAAAGAGGCTAAGAAAGTAGTGAATGAAGCAAAGAATGAAACTTTTGAATAATTATATCGAAAATTGGATACAAAAGAAGAGGAAAAAACATTTATAGAATAACTAAAGAGAGAGAAAGGAAGATAAGAGATCTTACCCAAATAAAATGTATTAAAGATGAATGTAATGGGGTACTAGTAAACGATTGAGAAATAAAAGAGCAGTGGAAGTGGTATTTTCAACTTTTTAATGAAGGTTTAAATGACCAACTTAGGTAATTTAAGTAGGTCAAATGAGTATAGAAATTTAAATTTTTATCGTAGAATTCAAATTTCAAAAGTAAAACAAGCTTTAAATGGGATGCACAATGAAAAAGCCGTTGGACCCGATGATATTCCGATAGAGGTATGGAAGTGCCTAGGGAAACAAGGTATTGAATGACTTACAA
>JBBUKS010481159.1:0-16552 GCA_038050645.1 Hedychium gardnerianum
TCCATTGTCGTCTAGTCCGGTTAGGATACCTGGCTTTCACCCAGGCGACCCGGGTTCAAATCCCGGCAATGGAATTTATTTTTATTCCTATATAATTTATCTTTTTAAATATTAAAATTTCATCTTTATTTGTCAAATAAAATAGATAAACTAATCCAGTAGAACTGTAGAAGTGGACGCTATGGACGGAATAATCCGATAAGGCAGCCAAGCGAAACGGAAACCCCAGCACCGGTAGCGGCGGCGGCGGATAGAACCAGGGGATGGCTTTCTACCTCTCTCCTGCAGCACCTTCCTTTACGCACCTCCACTCTTCCTACCTTCCTCCACCTACCTCTTCTTCGCCCTCACGGAGCAGCAGAAGGAGAAGCCTCATTCCCTCCCACCCCGTTTCCTTCCCCTTCCGCCTTCCTCTCCATCGGCATCCCCACAAGCCCTTCAACGTCTACCTAGAAGATCCCCACACTTCTCTTTCTCCTCCTCCTCCTACATCTTCCAATCCGATGCCCTTCAAGAACTCCATCTGGGTCAACCCCAACAGCCCCCGCGCCTCCCGCCTCCGCCAGCACTCCTCCGGCTCCCGCTATGCCCTCCTCACCCGCCTTGCTGCCTCCCTCGACTCTTCCGATTCCTCCGACCCCGCCATCTCAACCGTCCTCGCCTCCCTCGGCAGCGCCGCCTCCGAGCAGGACGCCGTCGTCGTCCTTAACTCCATGTCCAACTCTCATAACGCCGTCCTTGCTCTTCGATGGTTCCAGAGCAACATCAGGATCAAAAGGGAGGTAGTTCTCCACAACGTCGCACTTAAGGTTTTCAGAAAGTCCAAGGACTGGGCTGGCGCGGAGGCTCTATGGGGGGAGATGCTGGAAAAGGGAATCAAGCCGGATAATGTGACGTTCACGACCATGATTAGCTGTGCCAGGTTCTGCAACAAGCCCGAACAAGCAGTCAAGTTGTTTGAGAGAATGCCCGAGTTTGGATGCTGCCCAGATGATATCACCTACTCGGCCATGATTGATGCTTATGGTCGGTCGAGTAATGTGGAGATGGCTCTTGAGTTGTACGACCGAGCTCGTGAGGAAAAGTGGCAGCTTGATCTTGTGACTTTTGCTACAGTGATAAGGGTCCATGGCATGTCAGGTAATTTTGATGGAGCATTGAATGTGTATGAGGAAATGAAGGCACTTGGTGCGAAGCCAAATGTTTTTATTTACAATACATTGTTGGACGCCATGGGCAGGGCCGGAAGGCCATGGCAAGTCAAGACTATTTACCGTGAAATGTGCAGCACGGGGATGGCTCCTAACAGAGCAACATTCTCAGCTCTTCTGCGAGCATATGCTAAAGCTAGATATGCTGAAGATGCACTCGGCGTGTATAAGCAGATGAAGAAAGAAATGGAGCTTGATATCATCTTATACAATATGCTTTTGTCAATGTGTGCTGACGTTGGTTTGGTTGATGAAGCAATGAAAATATTTAATGAAATGAAGGATCTATCAAATGAGTCCAAACCAGATAGCTGGAGTTATTCGGCCTTGATAACTGCATACTCATGTAGTGGAAAAGTTTCTGAGGCTGAAAGCATGTTGAATAACATGTTAGAAGCTGGGTTTCAACCAAATATTTTTGTGCTTACATCTTTAATCCAGTGCTATGGTAAAGCTGGAAGGACTGATAGTGTTGTTGAAGCATTTGACAAACTTCTAGGGTGGGGAATCAAACCTGATGATAGGTTCTGTGGATGTCTCTTGAATGTGGCAGCTCAGACGGCAACAGAAGAACTAGGGAAGATTATTGGTTGTATTGAAAGAGGAAATACTCAGTTGGGTTCTTTAGTAATGTTACTGGTGGATGAGGGAAGTGACAATGATACTGTTAGACAAGAAGCTGAAGTACTCTTTAATAATGTGAGTAGTGAAGTCAAAAGAGCTTATAGTAATTGTTTGATAGATCTCTGTGTAAACCTCAACTATTTGGAAAGAGCTTGTGTGCTCCTTGACCTGGCAATTCAGCTTGAGATATACACAGATCTTCAATCTCGGTCTGCTACACAGTGGTCCTTACATGTGAAGAGTCTCTCACTTGGAGCAGCTCTAACTGCATTACATGTATGGATGAATGATTTAACCAAATCCTTGCAGAGTGGGCAGGACTTGCCTCCGTTACTTGGTATTCACACAGGGCATGGAAAACATAAATACTCAGAAAAAGGGTTAGCATCTGCTTTTGAGTCTCACTTGAGGGAAATTGGTGCACCATTTCATGAAGCACCAGACAAGGCTGGATGGTTTCTGACCACAAAAGTTGCAGCTCAATCATGGTTGGAGTCGAGGAACTCATCTTACATAGTTGCTGCTTAGGCTACACAGTTAGGTAATGAAAACTTTCTGAAAGGAGATTGCTGCTCTTATTGTTTTTACCTTGATTCTATGGTCAATGAGGTGTTAGTCCTGATTTTTAATGCATATTACATTGCTAATAAATACTCTCTGTGCCAATTAATTATTTTGCTTGATTCTGTCGTCCTTAACTTTCAAGGAGCAGTTGAGTGCTTTGATGAACTCAAGTTACTCATTCCCTTGTTTGAGACACCCAGAAATAGATAATTAAAAGGGCCGTGTCTTGAGTTTGCCTAATTGTATTTTTCATTTAAAAAAATAAATTAAATATGACCTTTCAATTATAATGCATATAATCTAATGATCAAGCATCATTCAAAATCTCATATGTAAAATGTCTGCAATGTAAACAGTCAATTATTAAAAAAAAAAAAAACTTGGTTCTAGCTAGGACTGTCCATAATGGACTAATGCCCTTCTCTGGCATATGCCTCGGGTCCACAATAACTACCCATCCTGTCATGCTTTTATATTGTTAAGCCTGTTTGACACCCTAGTCAATGAAGAAGATCTGTGGAAGAAGCCTTGCTCCCTCACCTCACCTTGTAGTGGTGGAGGAGAACACATGTTTTGAATCAGGGAATGAATCATTAGGTATTTGGGTGTACATTAGTTGGACGTAGCCTCACATCGAGGAGTGTCTACCTTGCAAAGGTGGAGGAGAAAACACGTTTTGATTCAGGGAAACAAATAATTAAGTATTTGAGTGTAGATTAGGTGGAGGCACCCTCATGTTGAGGAGTGTCCATTTTGCGTGCTATTCCACCAGCTGAATATATGATGCTTTTGTACCAAATGACACATAATGATCTTTTAAACCATGATGTTGTCAACAATCAAAATAGGTAACTAAAAAAAATGCATCAAAGAAAAAAGTAATATAAGGTGAGAATTGAGATCACTGCAACATTGACAATGAAATGTAGAGCAAAGGTGTGGTGTCGATCTTATCTAGAAGATGACTCAATCGTGTTCCTTTGCATCCCCATTTTATGTTTTGCCTATCCCATCTGCATCTCTAAAGCAGCCTTTTTTTTTTTTTTTTTCCTTTTGGGTTTAAAGGTTAACTGGGGTCAAATTATTACCTGAATCAATAACAATAAGAGGGTATTCGTCCCCCCTTCCACAGCCTAAGAGAGGCACCTCAACAGATCCACAGAAATTACATCAGAATCAATCCTACTGCATCTATTTCTAAGGACCTCTTTGTTAGCCAATCTGCTTCAGTCTCCCTTAACGTGTGGTGATAGGTGACATTCCATTCCCTGCATAGCAGCTTCACGATGGCTTTCAACTTGCTGGACCAATCTCTGTCAGTTTTGGCTTCACTATGTATATTCCTCCATGTCTCCTTGCTATCAGTGAATAGTCTCAATGCACTAATGCCCCTATCCTAGGCAATTCCTAATCCATTTCTGATGCTACTTAGCTCCGCATCCAAGAACAGTCAGTTTTAGTGCCTCGATGAATACACCCGTTATGTTTCCTTCATCATCTCTGAATATCCCTCCAACACCAACAATGCCATATGTTGTGACGAGTGCTACATCCATGAATAGATTTATACCGTTAGAATATACTTTCAGAACTCCAATAATATCTTCAGCTCATTTGTTTTTTTTTTGATTTGGTGGGATGGCCTTGGAGTATGATGTTCTTCTTCTATATCTTTCACTCGATTAACAAGGACCTCCGTCAGTTGCATCTGCATTTGTAAATCTACTTCAAACCTTTGCTTGTTCCTCCACTTTCATGGGTTCCTGCATGCCACTAAGGTTCTTCACAATACATAACTGCAAAAGCAGAGCTAGTCTCCTTTTTTATTCATATTACATGTTTATGTGATGAATTCCATCAAAGTATGAGTAGTGATCTTTGTTCATTTCTCATATAGTTGGATGCGCATAAGCTTATTGATGAACAATTTAGTTTAAACTTGGCACTTGATTCAAGTGTAGGATTCCAAGTATTTTTTTGGCAAAATTTCCAAAAACTATAGTTTTTATCAGTCAATTCAAGTTTAACTTAATTACTTGTTTTAGGTTAGTATTCACTTCATAATTGTACCGGGAAAAGATACATATGATTGGTTCCACTGAATATGCCCAGAAGTAAAGCATGTGACATTAGGGATGAGTCAATGAAGATGATTCACCAATTTTCCTTTCTATTACTCCATTGCAAATACAATGTTCAACATGCTTGGAACTCAACTGTATGTTACATGCACAGTGAAAAAAGAATAAAAATAAAAAGGGTAGGAACTCCACAATCTTTTCTATTATGTGATGATTATTTGAAACTGTACATTAGATTCACCAGATACAACAAACCATTAGATGGTATGTTCAACTTCTAAGCTCTGAATTCTTTTGATGCTTCAGTCACTTCACAAACCTGTAGAACTTGCTGTTATGATTTTAGCAGTGCAAGATAAAATAATGCAGTGTAACCTTAGTGATAATAACTCTCAACTTTGGCATTTACATATGAGAACGTAGAGAGAAATGTTACCATTTAGATTAAAGTTTATATCAGTGTGTTTAAATGAATGTGGTGGATGGATAAAGTGAGTTTCACAACCCCAAAACCAGTTTTTACCTACCTGTTTCAGATGCCAGTATTTCACTTTTTATCCTCCAAGATAATCATCATTTCCTTTTCTCTAGCATTTCTTCTTTTCTTCTTGGATTCCACTTCTGCAGCCTTTGTTAGCACATCAACCTTCCTTAGGAGGAACTGAAACAAAGAAATTATTTAAATTAAGCAAAAGCACTTATGTGTTAGCCCTAGTAGAATGGACTGTTTTATATAGACCTTGATTTGATCATCTTTCATGACTAATACACTATCCTTGTCCTTGTGAGATTCTCTCAAGTTTATAACTTCCTTTTGCAATTTGTCATAAAGAAAGCCAGACACCATATCTTCGTAGCCATTTTCTAGGCTCTCATTCTGTGATTTGATGTCTCCATATTTTTTTTCATTAACCTCGTGGTTGGTCTCTGTTCTTCCAGTAATAACATCATTTGCATGTCCATTGGGCCTAACATTTGTTTCTGCATTTTCCTTCCCAGTGTCATTATATGATCTGCTTCTCAAAGCTATCAAGTTCTTTTTCACAACATTTGAGTTTAAGTTCTCCATTCCTCTGGCATTATCAGCATCTCCAGAATTTAAATTAGGCTTCTGCAATACAGTTGCATTGTTGGGTGCATAAGGACTCTTCTTTAGGTCATTGGGTGATGGCAATCCACTCTTCTTTCTCTCACAAATTTCCCTTGTCTTTTCTGGAAGACTTGAATGCTTCATGCCCTGTTCTAATGTTTTCAACCTCAAGCTTAGTTTCTCCTGCGATGATAGGGTGAACATTATAAATAATATTGATTATTTTCAGTTCAGACAAGAACTGGTCAATAAGTATCTTACCTTCAGTTGGTTCTCTGTCTTTGCTGTTCTCTCTGCTAAAGTTAACTTATCCTTTAACTTCTGTATCTCCCCCTACAATTTGCCAATATTAGTATCAAATAGAGACTGCTTGACAGGTATGTACCAAAACTTAGTGTCAGCGATGCAAATAGAGACATGTCAGAAACCATGTTATTGTACACAGCAAAACAAATCCACTTATAGATGGTTTCAGCATAACCTATTGAGAATATAAGAGAATTTTCATAGATTAGCAAACCTGAAAAACTCTCCTCTCTTCCAGCCACTGCTTGACAGGTATGACTTTGTCTCCATCGTCTTTCCACTCATTAGCTGCGGCTGTTGCTATCCTACTTGCTGAAACTTTAACTCTGGCCAGCTCTCTCTCAACCACCCTTTTGTCCTCCTAGAAATTTGTTGATCATCTAAAATTTTAGCCTCCAGTGTAGATACAAAGAGCCAAATTGCAATACTTAATGAACTGAAACCTACATTTAACTCAGTGATCTTGCGCTGATAATCCCTTATTGCATTGGCAGTCGCACCTCCAGCTAGAATAGATTCCTCAAGTTCACGAATGGTTTTCATAAGTTTTTCTATCTCAACAACTTTCTTTCTATATGTTTTCTCCAGAATTTTGTTCTCTTCCTGTAAAAAAAAATCATCAGGCCTGGCTTGGTACTTCGTTAATTTGTAAAAGTAATAGTTTAATGTTAGCTAATTATGCCTGGCAGATCTCTATTTGCCTTTTCAATTCGAGATTTTTGTTCTGCACCACGTCGACATTCCTTGTTTGTTCAAGTGCACTATGCAGAAGACTTTCTGCTTCCACTAGTGCTGCCTCTTTAGACTTTGTCAATCTTTCCAATGCTTTTATATCCTCTTGAAGCATCAGAATCTGCATGTGATTAGTATGTAAAATCCCATATTTTTAGAATTATAATGCTATAATTTAGTCATACTTCCAGAATGGAAAATGTTAGAGAATGGTACCTCATTTCTGTATTGCTTGATTTCTGACTTAAATGGTGCTATAAGAACCTCAACAGGAATGAATTCCTCATCCTTTTGAGTTGCGTAGACCCTTCTTAGAATTGCTTCTGCAGAAAACTGTGCTGTCAGTGCCTCTTTCTTTTCATTGGTTAGTTTTTTGATGTCAAGATTCTGCAATGTAGCAAATGATGGTTTCGTCAGCTAGCCAAGACGCTAATCACTCTGCAAGATTTTTGTTTGTAAAAAGTAGTCTCTCAGAACCTTCTGTTCAAGTTGTTCCTCAGTGGTCCTAAGTTTTTCGTCCATTTTCTTCAGTTCATTGCTTAACTAGAGAACATGAAATAGAAAATGTTAGTTCAAACTCAATAAGGATACTTGGTTGGGTTACTGATTGTCTCATTTTCTTAATCTATACTTGCCTCCATAACAGCCTTATCCATCAAGATTTCAGTTGTTTTCAAGGCCTTGATTTCATTTTTAGCAAGTCCCAACTCCCTTTCCTTCTCTGCAGGTTAAGCTCTGAATTTAGTCAAGTTAGTTCAAATGAATTTATGCTATCAAACTTATTGCCAGAAGCTAAACTAGCTTTTTTTTGTTTTTTGTTTATAATAAGTAAAAAGACGAAATGGTGCAAGTGTAGAAGTATGATCTCCACATAGACAACAACAAAACAGTCTTGATTAATAATTAGGATCCATGAAACTGATGCTCCATCCTCGAATAACTAGACCACTGTTGTAAAGAAAATGATTAGTAGTCAAAACCACTTTCTTTTGTACTTGGTCTTGCTTTGATGTTGTTGAAACTGAATCATTCAGATGAGAAACAAGTGGATAAGAACTCATGCAGATCATTTTCTTTCATACAGGTAAGCCAACTACCATCACAAACTAGCTAACAACTTTGAGTGTCTGGCAGTCTTGCTTCAAAGGCTGTTACTAATAAGGCAATTATGATTATCAAGAAAACCTGCATTGGATTTTCATCCAGAAAGAGTAAAGATTGACCTCATAGGTTATTACATGTTCAAGCTAGCTATGTTGATCTTAACCTTCCTGAGCATTCTAACAAGCAACCTAGAACCAGAACTCTTATGAATCATATATTTATCTTGAAGGTATTATGGACATCTGGATGGTTTGTAATTTTATCTCTAACAAAAGGTTTCACTTAGTCTCTCAGACCTCATTTGTTTGATCTACATATCTATGCTTATTGTTTGCCTGATTTTCAGCTTCCCAAATTTGGCACTTTCTATGGGCATGAACAAAACTCTTTCTGCAATAAAGCAATTTTCCAAGTTCAAGAAATTCACAATACACAGAAAAATGCCCTCTGTAATTTATATTTCAGTTTCAACAATAGAATAACCATATTATTTAATGAAAGCTTGACCGTACGAGCAGGAAACCATGGTTTAAGTGTCCCTACCCTTTATTTTATTTATTTTTGAAAAATGGATGTCTGAACAATTAGGTCAGGGACTTAAAGTAGAACAGTAACTCTTGAAGGGAAAAAGTTCAAAGGACAAAACATACCCAGAATACAATTTTGCAACCTGTTGAGCTCAATTATTACAGGGTCAGAAGGACTAGCAAAGAGTTCCATGGTCCCAGCTGCATCCCCCAAGCTGCCCATTGCACTGCACACTTCTCTACTTCAAGCAGCTCTTGTTCTTCTTCTTACTCCAGAGAAGACAACCGTGTCAAAAAACTTGAGGATTCGAGGCAATTTATGATGAATGGTATCTTGAGAAACACTGCCCATCCTCCAGGTGGGAATCAGCAGAGAAAGAGCAGCTGAAACCGGCAATAACTCAGCTTGATAGCTATCATTTTGTAGGTGCAACTTCTCAATCACAATTTTTTTTTTTGAATTACAGAAAAAAAAAGTTTTTAGCGTGTAGATTTGACAGCATGGCCTACAACGGTTTTGTGTGGTTATACTTTTGATTGTTGTCGATAGCTATCAATCAAAGATTGTGTTAAAATAAAAAGGAAAACAAGGCAAAATCCATGCTTCAGTCTTGTGATGGCCTACAAAGATTCTTTGTTCTTGTTAAGCAAATTATAAATGTGTGATTGTGATTATTACTGAAACAGGCAGAAAAAGAAGTAATGGTTTATCGGGCTCTGTTCAATGAATGAATCAAACTCAAGCCAACAAAGAAAAGTTCTCCTGTTTGCACTTAGCAGAGCATATAAACCCAGGTAAGTTAATGGTTGAAGCGACTCAGAGAGATTATTTTGATGCAGAAAAAATAAAGAGACAAGGCCTACTTAACTTGGAAGAATTCACCTCCTTGAGTTTTTTTCCCCCTTTGCAACATTACTGGCTTCTGCTCCTTGAAGCCACATTGCATTTGATAAGTTCAGATTTCAGCTTTCACTATTTCCAACTAAAACTAGATTGTGATGTGAAGATTATCCAAAAATTAGGTGATTCTTCTTCTTTGTATATATATCATAATCTGTGTAGTAGGTGAACGCGGTTTACAGAAATCAAACACTGGACATACTTCTTGGAAAAGATTCATAGGACTCATGTGAACTGTTCTTTTGTTTATTGTTGTTTAGTTGGCTTAACAATTGTACTTCTTGTTGTGTTTTTGAACAGGTCAAAATGTGAAATCTGAAAGCAAAGCTTACGATCATAAACCTTTGATCCTAATGTCTAGTGGCCCTTTGATTTGGATTAAATGGTTGGTGAGAAGGTGACACAAAGTGGAAAATAATATCTATTGAGGTCAGTATGTTTGTTTTTTTAATCAATTGAATTCAAATATAAAATAGATAGTCATATATATTTGTTTTTTTTTCATTTAAATAATTTTTTCACACAACTATCTTTTCATTGTCAGTGTCTAGACAAAGCATTTATTCTCTACTTTTGCAAATTTTGAAATCTGCCCATGATTTTACCTCTTGATTGAAATGCGGCTTTGATGATTATGATTAATGTGTAAAAAAAAAAAGGAGATGATTGAAGGCTGCTCTGAAAAAAAAAAGTTGATAAGATCAGGATCGAATAAGCTGCAGATTTGAAAACATAATTGAGAATATAAAAAGAAAATAGACCATAACATAATAGACAAGCATATGCTCTATGCTATGGATAAGCATCCAAATCATTGATATAGTTGATTGGGAAGGCCTCGAGAAACTTCAAATTCAAAGTATTTAGTGGATCAGATTCTAATCTCAAATGGGTTGAATATTTTGAACCATAAGTCGTGTTTCAATACACTTGGTAGTTGAACCCGAGAAAAAATTATTTATCTCTAGAATTAGTTGAATAAAATTCGAACACTTAATTATAATATTTACCTTCCGTGCTCGACTAAGGGATAGAAATCCACGTGGTGTGGGCCCCTCAATTGCCCATGTGGACGCCCCCCTCAGTTGAGTATGGGGAGGTGGACAACATGTCAAAAGTCTATACTTTCGGATATCCCACGTGCACTCAATCATACACCTGAGACACGCAACGGGGTGAGTATGGTATTGAGGATCTCTTTCTATATATAGAGTGATGATACCCTACATACTATATGGTGTTCACTTTGTATGCATCATGTGTAATTTTTTTTTAAAATTTCTTTAGCTTCGATATAAGCCTAAATCGCCCTAAATACAGTTAATAGAATTTTTTTTCATATATATATATATATATATAGGAGTGTTATTATGTTCATTTCTCGTGCGCATTTATGTGTGCATTATATGTAATTTTTTTTGATATATTTTTTAATTTCTTTAGCTTAATATTATAATTTAAATCCTAGACCCTAATTTTTTTTTCATATTTTGTTTTTAAAAAAAATATTTTTTTTAATATTTGGAGGTGAGCACGATAAAATATATATATATATATTGATAGTCTACCCACCTTATCTTATCCTGTACAACTATGTGTACTTGTTGAGGTGGCATAATCCTGATCACTAATCATATCACACATATTTTGATCAATGATGTGCATGTGACTACCTCAGCAGGTGCCTATGATAAGGTGCACACGCTAACAGAATTCTCTATATATATATAGGGTTTTGATAGTCTACACACCTTATCCTGCACAACCATGTGCACCTGCTGAGGTGGCATAATCCTGATCACTGATCGTATCACACATATTTTGATCAATGATGTGCAGGTGGCCACCTCAACAGGTATCCATAGTAGTGCAGGATAAGATGTACAGACTAACAGAATTTTATATAATATATATATATATATATATATATATTCTATTGAGATTTTTTTATGTTTAACTTTATAGTGATGATAATTGATAAAATTCCTCATATTTAAATTCAGAATAAGCCGCCAATGAGAAAACTATTTTTTTTTTGTGACTTATGGGCCTTGGGCCCAAATTCCAGGTCCAATTGTATATTTGTTCTTTCAATTTTTTAGGTAATTCTATTAAACCGAACATTGGTTCTTCCAATATTTTGAGATTGGATCATATATCAAATTGGTGAAATTATAAAAATATTAGGCACATAATTTATTTTATGATGATATTAGACATGACTCGATAATATAATTTGATTTGACTTTACTCAAAACATGATTTTCAGAAGAAAAAATTACTTTAAAAATAATATAATACAATACGATAAAAATCTGAAAAAAAAAAATTTCAAATAAAAAAATTTATAATATATTAAAAAAAAATTAGGTACTATAAAATTGAATAAAATTTAAATAAAACAAATATGTGATTCAAAAATATTGTGCAGGCATCCATTTTTTTTAAAAAAACACTCAAATATATAATCTCAGCGTTAAAATTTTCAATATTTATAGTTTTAGATATATTATGTTATAAATAGATCAAAATATATCTTCTTATTTTAATTCAAATATATATATATATATATATATAGAGAGAAATGATACTTGGCTGACTCCTTATATGCGATCATGAGCGACGCGTTGATGTGGTGTTGTCAACTCAATTTTTTAATCTCTCTCCATCCGTCCTTCACTCAAAACTTTCAAAAATATTTTTTTCAAATATAATTTTTCTATCTGATACATGCATTATCTCTTACATAGTTATAATTTCTCTCTCTGATATATGCATGTATTTAACACATGCAGTACCTTTTATACAATTGTAGCAGCTATGATTTCGTAGCTGCTACAATTATAATTATTTTTCATGTTGTAGCAACTACGAAACTGTAGTTGTTACACAGTTGTAGCAGCTATGAAATCATAGCTATTACAATTGTGCAGCTGTTACAATTATGTAATAAACTTTCGAAAGTCATAACTTTTGATTTGGATATCAGAATGAGATGATATATTTTTTTTTAAATTATAGATCTCTGAGCGAGCTTCGATTCGAAAAAAAGATTGTCTCATTCTAATATCCGAATTAAAAATTATAACTTTCAAAATTTTATTACATAATTGTAACAGCTACACAATTGTAGCAACTATAACTGCTATACAATTATAGCAGCTACGAAATCATAGCTGTTACAACTGTATAATTACTATAATTGTGCAGTAAACTTTCGAAGGTCATAACTTTTGATTCAAAATATCAGAATGAGACGATTTTTTTTTTGAATTATAGATCTCTGAACGAGCTTCGATTAAAAAAAATATTATCTCATTCTGATATCTGAGTCAAAAGTTATGACTTTTAGAAGTTTGTTACACAATTGTAGTAGTTACAATCGTGTATCAATTATAGCTGCTACAACCGTGTAGCAAGTAATGCATGTGTCAGATATATGCATGTGTCGGAGAGAGATAATGCATGCATACTATATTGAAGAGATAAATATGTGATTTTTTAATTCTGACGGGGCACTGCTATGGTAAAAAATTATAAAAAAATTTGACAAGGCAATGCTACAGTGAGAATCACGCACAAGCGCGCACGAGTAATCGAGTAGAGTATCATTTCTCTCTCTATATATATACAAAAATATTATCCTGCTCATCTCCTCGTGTGCACAAAGTATAAAAAAAATTTCTTTATTTTTTTTAGAGCAAAAGGTTAAGAATTTGGGCTTAATTTTTATGATTTAAAATTTGAGTTATAGTATTCAAGCTAAAGAAATTAAAAATATATATATAAAAAAAATTACACATGGTGCACACGGATGCCCACCTCTGTGTGCACCATGTGTAAAATTTATATATATATATATATATAGAGAGAGAGAGAGAGAGGGAGAGGGGAATGTTATCCTGCTTACCTCTCATGCGCACTGTAGGAACGGATGAACTAGCAAGAGGGGGTGAATAACCCTTCAATAAAAATTAAATTTTTTCTCTTGCTAACCTTACTTAGCAAGGAGTCACACATTAATTAACAAAAATAAATAACATAAAAATAAAGTAAGAAACTCAGATATTTACTTGATTACAACTTAGGTAATTGTTAATCCAAAGTGAATGAAAGTACTAAAAACTCTTTCGTGAAGGCGGAGTAGTCTCTTACAAACTTTGAAAGCTCAAACAACGAAAAGCAGAAGATGGAAATCAAATATAGAGTGTGTTGTAGAACTAAGAGGATGAGACCTCTATTTATAACAAACTGGTTGATTTGACCGTTTGCTGACGTGACAGTCATAGGAGCGCCTCCATTGCTTGAGGGCACCTTCATTAGCGTCGTCGTCATCCTTAGCAACGGGTGTCTGTTGATGTAGCAGTAATTGTTGGTGCAGTTTGCACTAATAGTCTAACCCTAGGTTTTGATATATGACAACATGTTAAAGTTAGTGTTATTATTTAACAAGTTGAGCTAAGTGTGCAGGGTTGACTGACTTGACGGATCTAGAGGGCCAGACACCAGGTAGAAGTCCAGATGTGCGATTCTGGCAGGAAGTCCAGCTGGGTCAGAGAGGACCAGACAGTTGGCGGGAAGTCCAGTCGGGTCAGGGAGGACCAGACGATTGGCTGAAGTCCGAATGTGCGATTCCGGCAGGAAGGCCTGGTGGGTCAGAGATCAGACATTGAGGAGGTGACTCGGAAGACTGGTAAGTGAGGTAAGAAACTGGAGGAGCGAATCCAGTGAGGATGGGTCCCCGGTAGGGACTTAGGCGCTGATCCAACTTAGGTCCAAAGTGAAACCCTAAGTTGAGACCATGATTAAATCCTGGTCATGGTAAGATAAGATTTAATTCATACCTTTCATGCATTATTTATGCTAACTCTTTTTGCAGCAAGTATTTTTGTACTGACGTATTTTGTAGGAGTTAAGCAAAATTAAGCTTTGGATGAATAGTGCTCGGAGGCGCCTCGGATGGATGGGGGCGCCTCAGCACTAGAGTCGCCTCAGATGGCTAGGGGCGTCTCAGAGATGGAGGCGCTTCGGAGAGCTGGGGGCGCCTCAGCGCTAGAGGCGCTGGAGGCGCCTCGGACGGTTGGGGGCGCCTCAGCGCCTGAATAAACACTATCGACCCGCGAGCTAATGGAGGCGCCCTGAAGAGCTTGGAGGCGCCTTAAAGGGAATAAACAACTTGGAGCCTGAAGAGCTTGGAGGCGAATCCGATAAGCCTCAATGGAGGGGCCTCGGAGTGTTGGAGTCGCCCTCAATGGCTTATAAAAGATCTACTCGACCAGCAGCTATTGATAATGCTTCCAGACCTGATTTCGACCTCATACTATTGTTTTGAGCACCTAAGATTGTTGTACTGCTACCCTGCTACACCGAACAAACGTCAAGTCCTCACCGATAGTAGTACTTTAGTTGGGTAACGAATTCTTTTATTTTATTCATTCATTATTACCCCTGAATAAGAGAAGTGTAGACTTGTTACACTCTCTTATTTCATATTCTGTACTCGATTGCTCTTCCGAAGGTTTTTCGAAAGAGAATTAGTGGATTGCCCGTCGGAATTATCCCAAGGGGGCATGGGCCTTGGAGTAGTAGTCCACTGGGGCTACGAACCAAGTAAATCGACCGTGTATTTTTCTCTCTCTATATTTTCTTTTGTACTTATTTTTCCGCTGCATGCTCGAATTTTTGAACGATGATTTTAAAACCTGGAAAAGAAAAAGTTTTCAAAAATACGTGATTCACCCCGCCTCACGTGCACTCAATCCTACATCTAGGTCTATCAACGGGTTTCCATATTTTTTTTTATATTTAATATTTTTTTGAAATCTACGACGAATCCATGTATTTATCACTGAATTGGCGACGAATCCATGTATTTATCACTGAAATCTACGCCTTTTTTCTAGTTTTGCGTTTTCATTTTTTTACTGTAAGTTAAAATTGGTGCAATCACCTCTTCTGACAAATTTCCCATTATTTTTTATTTTATTATTTTTTTGAAAGTGGTGTCACACCCTGGGAGGATATTTATCCAACGAAAATCGGACAACACCTCCCCTGTACGGCAGACAATATCTTGGATACATATACACACAAACAATAACAAAAACAAATATATAGATATCCCACACGGGTATTCACAACCACGCAGTGTAAAAAGATAAAAATACCCTACTCTGGTATTGGACAACCACGTAGTGTAATAAACAGTAAAACTAAATTATAAAAATGATCTACACGACCAGAAAACCAAAACTTACTATTGCGAGTCGGCCTGGCTTATGACGCCAAGTAAATGATCGGAAACAAATCCGAAATCCAGAAATTAATTAATTAATACAATACCAATGAATAAAATAAATGCGGAAGCTAAAATCAAACCATTATAGAATGAAAGTAAATCCAAAGCTCGATGTGAGTGGGACGGCGTGGGCATATATCCTCCAAGCAACCCAATCAATAATCTGCTAACAAGGAAAACAACAATAGAAGCAGGAGTGGTGAGTACCAAAGAATACTCAATGGGTATAAGAAAAATAGTGCATGACTAATATAGATATGGAAACAAAGGTATACAGTCACTAATGATAAAGTACTAACCTGATCATAAGAATAATAATAAGCGAAATTACTTAAAACCAGTCTGATCCACTAAGTGTGAAATAGTGATAAAAAAATAATACAGAAACTGAACCAATACCACTCAATTCACAGTAGCATCAATAAAATATCATAAATCCCCTATAAGTAGGAAAAACATAACCAATGTATCAAGTCATCATATAAGGTCAACAAACATCCAACCGTGCATAAATCCACAATAATAATTCACATGCAAGTGCAAATATATATACGATGCATAGTCACTCTTACTCACCACTCCAGTCATCACTACATCAATGTGATCGAATGGGTAGGACCATGACTCCTGTACGTCAATGTGATCGAATGGGTAGGACCGTGATTCTTGTACCCACTCCATACAACCACTACTCTCCAGTGGAACGAGTGGACAGGGAGAACAAAGTATATATCTAGCTACATCATAAGAGATCCCTGTCAGCATACACTCCATACAACCACTACCCTTGAGTGGTTGAGTGAGCACGACCCGAGATACTGCACACACTCCAGCCGTCACTATCCCGAGTGACCGAGTGGGTAGGAAAACAAATATGACTAATGACCCTCTCACCCACAAGGGTTACTTAGTCATCAACGTGCAATCAAATGAGATGTTAATATGAGCATAAAGAAATAAAACATATCACCGATCTAAAACAACTCCAAATAGCATAATCACAGGCATATATGAAATATCCATAACAGTGATAGTAAATAACAAACTAGCAAACATCTACTGATCCATATGAATAGCAAAACAAGAGACTGTATCAACCGCAAAGAGATTTATC